>OX155958.1:8959770-9164770 GCA_944548615.1 Micropterix aruncella
TACCTACATAGATACGCCAGACCAATACAAATGTTGGGCGATTAGAAAAGAATAAAATTCTATTATTTACATTCTTGGTTAAGGTAACTGGTATCTTATCGATTTTATTAGCACATATTCATATGTTTATTCTGGCCGGTCGTCTACTCGATAAGAAGTTAAGGAATCGTAATCTTATGTGCCCCAGTGGCCGACAAGGAGAGAATTTGTGTAAACAAATTGTATCAACTCTGCAAGTTTTTGACCTACCTATTTCGCATCAGGTATAATCTCCAATCATTGCAACAGTTTCAGATTGCAATAATATAGATTCTCTCAGATGTAATTAACACTACAATTATCAGATCACTTGTTAACTGTTCACTCGGCTCTAATTATAGAACGTTTCTATGCATTTCAATGCTCATGTAGTTAATAAATAAGTCGAAAGGTCACGTAGCGGTCTAAAAAATAAAATCGTTAGGCGGTTACGTGCTTACGTAGTTACAATAATGTTCGTATACTTATTTTACGTGCATATAAAAATAGAATGAATTATATGGTCGATCAGCGATCAAGTAACATAATTCGTTATTTTTATATTATTATATAATTATTATTTAGAAAACATACAGCTGTTTCCATACACTATATACATAATATATTATAATTATGCATGTTTTGCTATCCGAAAAAAATATAAGTAAAGCTAATGCTCGCAAGAAAATGGATGTAGCTTATCCAGTAACTCAGATACCTAAAAAATGTCTAAATCTAAACATAAAAAAAAAACAAACACTGGCTCCCGTCAGATCACCGAAGTTAGGCAGCGTCGGGCGTGGTCAGTACTTGGACAGGTGACCACCTGAGTACTGCCAAGTAATGTTATAAAAGCTGTTGTCGTTAGACATTAGGGCGGGCCATTAGAATAGAGATAAAAAATGTCATGATAAACAAAAACTGTAGAGAAAGATTTTTATAACTGAGATGGGTGATTTATCAGTTATTTATAACATTAATTAATTTGCTTCCGTATTTCAAGAGTTTATTGCTCTTTTGAAGGCAATATGGAACTTCAATATGGATATTAGGACGATTATATTCAATAAGTCCACTGGTATATTTCTATTCTAAGTCTACGACTAAGTCTAAGACTATTTCTAAAATCTAGACTATTTCTAAGACTAGACTACGAGTATCTCTGTCTATTTCTAAGACTAGACTATTTCTAAGACTATTTCCAAGACTATTTTTAAGACTATTTTTAAGAAGACTATTTTAAGATCTAAGTCTAAGACTGTTTCTAAGTCTACTGGTATAAATCTACTGGTAACAAGTCTACTGATAAACAATTGCTGGTATATGCTGATAATATTGCACCCTCTACACAAGCCCTCAATAAAGCTTTTTAGCATTGGACATAGCAGCAAAATGTATATCAATCAGGATAAGCAGATAAATCAGGAGAAAAACAAAGACATGACTGTACACTTAGAAAAGTGAACCTACCTTCACCATATTATTCTTGGTTTCTATACCTTTGAATCTGTTATAAAATTTTACAAACTTTGGCTCATTAATTACTCTTTATTGTAAAATTTCACGATGAACGGGTTTATTATTATGCGAAAATCGATTACAATCAAGCCTACTGTGAAGTGTTTGTATGTATGGGTGCGTGTAACATGTGTGTAAGTGGTGTGTGTGTGTGTGTGTGTGTGTTGTCATGTAATGAGGTGTGTGTCTTGTCTTATGTGTGTGAAAGTTCTTCATTCATTTATATCAAACAACTGGGAACCCAAATCGCAGAATAGGTTGCAATGGAAGAAAATTCTTGATCGATCCAAGGCTCACAATGAGCTGTAGTGCTAATGATAATGACGATGGTTTGATAATGATAAGAATATTACGTTTTGTACTTTTAAATTAATTATATATAATTACTATCCACTCTATTGCATGGCACCTGACAAACTTAATAAATGAGTCAAAGAGGTCATCTGGCGCCTGGCGGAAAATTGCTGAGCGGTCATGTGTGCCCACTGGCGCCACTGCGTAACCACCAATTAATCTAGTACATCCATTACGGAAATACAGAAGTGAATCAAGAGCGTCTACAAAATATACCTATGGATATTATTTGCCTTCGAGTCTACAGAGGGTGGCAAATACATACGATACATACATTTTAAAACTAATTAGCATTTTTCAAAATTCTTAAACTTTTAAACTGTGCTTACTATCAAGACCTTGTAATATTTACTGTAATGTATATAAAACTATACATTTTGATATTATTACATAAAATACATATTATATAATTTCCATGATCGAGTTAAGTATACTCAGAGATTTTTAACCGACTTCAAATAAAACAAAATTTTAACAACAAAAAAAAGACCATTTTTTTGAATAAGTGTAACAGCCATGTCATGCTGAAACTTTAAATTTTGACCAGGACCAATCTGGAAGTATATACTTTCGAATAAAAATAGTATTTTCCAAATCGGTTCATAAATAACGGAGTCCTGAGGTAACAATCATTAAAAAAAAGATACAACCAAATTGATAACCTTCTCCTTTTATGAAGTCTGTTAAAAAAGGAGGAGGTTATCAATTCGGTTGCATTTTTTAAAATGTTTGTTACCTCAGAAATCCATCATTTATGAACCGATTTGGAAAATTCTTTTTTTATTTCAAAGGATATACTTCTAGATTGGTCCCATTTTTATCAAAATCCTATTATGATGATGGGATCCATAAGGAATTGAGGGAACTCCTCAAATATTATCATATGAAGTTGAAGTTTTACATGTTGGTTCCGTTCCGATATCAATGTATTTTTATGGTAAGCATGACCTGATTCTATACACCCAGGGTTGGATCCTGACGAGGCGACTCCTTAACAGTCAACCACGACATTTTGTATACGCCTTTAGTTATGAGAACCCGTTCTTTACCATGACATGGCTGATGCACTTGTAAAAACATTTGGAGTCGGTTTTTGACATGGCTGCCGCTTCCAGGGTTGGCTTCCAACGAGGAAACTCCACAACGGTCAACACCACAGACACAAAATTTTGTTTACCTACCCATTCAATTATGGTAGTCTGTTCTAAGTTTCCCCATGACATGACTGCTGTTATAAAAAAAATAGAGTCGGTTTTATTTTGTTAACATTTTGTCTATTATTCTGAAAATGGTAATTTAAAAATAAAAATATATCCCCTTTTTTAAAAGGAAATTCGTGATTTTAAGGTCTATGAATATATTATGAGTTTACTCTACATACTCACATACATCATACTAATCATGAATGTACTATTACAAATCGAGATGTATATATTTTTTAAATTACCATTATCAGATAAAATCAACTGAATATACTTAAGTGGATGACTGTAATTCTAGAACAGATATAAAATCCGATAATAACAAAAACTACAGTTTCATATATATTCGTTAAAATAAAAATCAACGAGCTTTAACCCCTCAAGCGGCGGGTGTAAATCCTGGCAGTCACTTGTCATTTCTGTGGTCAAAAATATAGCACTTTAGAAAAACGATCATAAGAAAGAAACTACTTGATGGATCATGAAGAAAAGAATTGTAGAATGATTGCATTGAAATTTGAAATATAAAACATTAAAACCTCATTTTGTAAAACAATTAGATAATTATGAATAATTATTAGAAAGTTGGAGAACTGAAAAAAACTCACTTATTCAGCGATATCGACGTTTTATCTCAAAATACGAAACTCTATCTAGAGATTGTAAACGCATTTGTTTACGTTATAACATGCTTTACCAAACCTATTAGATCGTTTTATTTATTGTCATACATATATCTGAAGAGAATATCCGAAGAGAAGCACGGATCCGAGCAATGGCAGCACTCGACTAAGTGCCCCCAGAATACAAACAATTATATTAGGGATTCTAGACTGCGAGAAGCACGACTGAATAATCGTACAATACAAAATTTATCCGTGTTTTTCACACACATCTAACAGGGGGTGGTTGCACTGTGATTTTGGTGTAAATTCAGTTCGTTGAGAGCGCGGTTTGTCGCGCCGCGCTCGTGTCCGTTTTGGGACTACACTGAGCATTGACTACAATACATCGTACCCGATTCGGGACGTTACTTTCTTGAGGGGTTATTAGTAAGCATAGTTTTATAGTTAAATTATTTTGAAAATGCTAATCAGTATTGAAATGTATGCACGAGTATAATAATTTGGCCACGAGTATAATAAAATCATCAACGAAAATATAAAACATATAAAATAAAAAAACAATCCAAAAACCAATTTGTTTTACTCTGGTATAATCACAACGATAACGTTATCATTATTACTGATGAGTATTTCAATTAAATGAGGCGAGAGATTTTTTTTTTATCAGCTAAAGGATAAAAACACAACGTTATTATTAATTTATATGGCGTAAATTTTGCCGCGGGCTATCGGTGGGGTCATGCGAAATATCGTCGTTTTGAAGTTGACACGGTTTTATAAATGTTTGTCAAGATATAATTGAACTTTGATATGTGGATTTTCGAGCGAAAGTTAACTGTGCTAAATTATAATTCAATTATATGCAAATAAATAGAATTGAATATATTATTGTTATTGCGGTTACCTTTATGTTTTGGACGAATAAGCCGGACGAATCAAGAAATTTAAATATTTTGAAGATTGTGAAGGGATTATTTTTTGGCCCAATACAATATAAAGATCGAGGTTTATAACTCCGACGATAATATTAAATTACTTCAGTGTTCGGTGTTTACATTAAATAACTTTGAACTTAACTTTCATGTGTTTACTACATCCTAAATTTCTGCATGTCTTTCTTACCTTCAATAGGTTATATTTGAAAATAATATTGTTTTATGATTTTATGTTTTTTTATTGGTTTTACAGATACGATTAAAACCCGTTATTTGCATGACCTCTGACAACTACGTCATTTAGATTTTTTATGACTAGAATTGTAAACACTGTCGAAAGATTTAACTACAACTACCGGTTTATGCACTTATTACTATTTATTTTGTAATGTAGTTCTAATTACAGGTTTTCACTAGGCAACTAAATGATTAAAAAAAAAATACGCGTCGACCAGCCATACCTGATGGAACTTAGTAGGTACATAATTATAATTTAAATCATGAAAGGACAATAGGCATACATGCTATGCAATAGGCATACATACATGGAAGGTACATAGGCCCACCATTAATAAAAATAAGTTATATTCTATAATACTACAATAGTTTTTATGTAAAATAATAACTTAGTAGCTTATCTGAATCAAAGGAATATTTTCGAATTATTGTTTTTTTTTTAATAATTTTTCGAATCTTCAGTACATTTTCGCAGTAACGAAAGCTTTAATAAAAGAAATTGAAGATAATTTTCAACTCATATAATACAAAATTGTATAATCTTCTATGATAGAAAACTTCCTGATATCGGCATGCCAATATTGTCGCCTTAGATCATTTCGATATTTTTTTAAATATATGTTTTTCGGGATATTGGGTGATATTTCTTTACAGCGATTATTCTGCATTAAAAAAAACTTCTGAAAATATCCCTTTATTACTGCAAAAATAAAAATGAATATCTGAAATTTCTGAATGTCTCAATATTCAGAGAAGTTGCCATATTTACGTTTAATAATAAATGGTTCCATTTAATAAGAACTTTCTAACGGCATAACGTTTATTGCCGTTAGAGCATGGGTATCGAGATTCGAGATTAATCTCCTTTCATTTATTCGGTAAGTAGATTTTGGAAATAGTTTCCCCCTTCCATTTCAAATGTTACTCTTTGCTACGTATCAAGTTCAAAATCGAGGTACCGCCGCTTTTCTACCTCTAGTTTGAAATGTGTCATTGTAAGACAGGGAAAACAGGAATAAATATAAATAGATTAATATCAAGCTTCGCCAAGGCCCAAAGAAGTAGGACAAGGTCAAAAGAAGATAAAGAGCTATTACTAGCTAAAAGTCATACGGCGGAAGAAAGCAGATCTCGGGACAGACGCTCGAATGATAGATACAACGCGATAAAGGCAGATTAGATTAGATCTTACCACCCAAGTCAGAAGTCATCATGACCCGGTCCACCGGTAATACCACGTTACATTTGGTTTTTAATTACTTTACTTTTTTTACTTGTTCAATGTTTATTCAATGTTGGTTACTTATTAATGTTGAGAAAACGTAATATTGAGAAAACAAACAGTACAATCTGCGAATCATATTGTCGTGCCACCAGTATCAGCCGATAATAAATCAACTTGTACGAGGAACTAAACTGGCCCCAAATATGTGAATTAAGAGAATTAATCACAAAAGGTCCTTACCTATTTAATTGGTGTTTTGTCACACTGACCACTTGGATAACTTGGGTTTGAGATAGAATTTATTTTCATTTCAAGGCTAAGTTATTCTTTTTTAAGAATCAGCTGTTTATTTGTCTTTCCGTAGTTTGCTTTCGCTCAAATATTTTCGTTTGTGCAACCATGTTAGTAACTCTGACATTAATATTGTTATGGACGGTGAAATACTAAAGTTTGCAAATTCTACAAAATTTCTAGGAATTACAATAGACAATAAACTTAAATGGGGTCCTCATATTGAATTATTAGCTGGAAGACGGTACTCGGCTCGGCAGCATTTGCGGTACGTCAAATAAGGCAACTAACTGATGAAGCTACTGCCAAAACTGTCTATTTCAGCTACTTCCACAGTATAATGTCGTATGGAATTTTGCTCTGGGGCCGCGCAGCCGATATGCAAACGATATTTACTTTGCAGAAAAGAGCCATACGATCAATTTATTGTTTAAACTCCCGAGCATCGCTAAAAGAGAAATTTAAAGAGATCAATATTCTGACGGTTTATAGTCAGTATATATTCGATAACATAATGTATGTTCGTAAAAACTTGCACAGGTTCCGTAGGTTGGGTGACATTCACAATAGGAACACCAGGTTCAAAAATAAACTAGCCATTACGGGCGCTAGGTTAACAAAAGTAAGTAAATCTTTCATTGGAGACGGTGTTCTCTTTTATAACACTTTGCCTGAGGAACTAACCCTTTTACCAGTAACTAAATTTAGAAAAACTGTTAAAGATACTTTGTGCTCTAAAGGCTATTATAAAATTGAAGATTTTTTAAGGGATACATTGGTCTGGTCAAGTCGTTTTTGTGTAACATAGCTATGAAAACCATTTGTAAAATGTTATTATTATTATTATTACTATTATGTAAAGCTATTGATTATATAGTGTAGTAATCAATGGTAAAGCCTACAAGCAAGGCATACATGTCTAGAAACATAAGACGTTCGGAAAGTACTGTAAGTCTACTTCGAATAAAAATCTATCTATCTATCTATCTATCATGGTAAAGTTGAAATTATGCGTTATTTTCAAATATGAGATCTTGTGCTGGTGTTTTCTATTACAGCCTTTTGCAGTATGGCTATACATTTACCGTAACTAGATACTGTTAGGAACTGCAAATAATGATGGAGAAGCTCGTAACTAAATAACCGAGCCTGGTCGAACGCTCATCGCCTTTGCTTCTGCATAACAACGTATAACCACAGATTTCACTAACAACAGTCGCAAAGTTGCAGGAGTTGCGGCAAATGGTCATATATTGAATAGGTCACTCACCGTACTTGGTAGACCTAGCTCCAATAGATTTTTTTTTCAGAATTTCGATAACTTTTTACAAAGGATGAAATGAATTTGGCGGCCCGGTGGCATAGTGGTTAGGTCGCCTGATCTTACATTGTAAGGTCCCGGGTTCGATTCCCGGCTGGGTCACCATTTTCCGTTGGGATCAAATTAACGGAATTGCATTTTCAATTCTGTCGATCGAATGCAATAACAAGACACACACTTACAGATATGTTTTTTTAATTATTATTTTTAAAAAAAAATACAGATATGTTACACGCACACATACATATAACACGTCATAGTAGGGTTGGTTGTAAGAGATTGTCATATGACAATAAACCCGCGCATTGTGACATTTTCACAATAAAGAGTATAAACAAACAAAACAAACAAACGAAATTCGGTGAAAAACGCCTTCAAAGCATTCATTGGTTCCTGTCCCCGATAGTTTTACAGCAGAGGAATTAAGCAACCCCCATTAAAATGACAAATCTGCATAGATAATAGGGGTCAATATTTCTAATAATTGAATATATGTTTTTCATACAAAGTTATTGGCCTTAAATATCATTTATAGAAAAGAAACTTCATTGGTAAAGACCCAATATTTGAATAGCCGCAGTGACGAGATGAGACACGGCCTGCCTGTTCAGTCTATTCACCATACCTCTAACTTGAGTTCTAGTGAGTGAGTGTGAGAAAAAGCGAGTGTAAGCTCACGGCGGCGATATCGTTGAGACCTTGGATGCACGGGCCGGTAACAGGCCGCGGTTGTGTAATCGCAGGCGCATTAAAACGCCAATAAATACTCGCGAGCACGCAACGCTCAAAACGAACGTCTTAATTTGAGCCATGCTGCCGTCCATCAAACCATTACTCATCGGTCCAGAGCAACTGGCGACGACGACACCGCCGGCCTCGCCTCCGGGAAATATCCCCTCGGTTAACCCTTAAGCAGGCGAATTCTGCATTATTACAGTAAAAGGCGCGCGAAATCCTAGAAATGAATGATTGGGAATGTAAATTATATATCGAATTATTCACCAATGTAAAAACAAGCATGCGGGAACCATGTTATTGGACTCCATCGCTACTTTGTGAGTGGCTTTTATTATTATTATTTTTTTCATTCGCTTCCTCCAATGAACACTTTATTAAAAATAGGCTGAGCCTTTTTTTTAAAATTTCAAATTGTAATACATCGGAAAAGTTGCTAAATAGGGAGACTAAAATGGGGGAAAAATAAATAAAATTAGTTTCTATCTTCCGGTCGCGCATGTGCTTTTAAAGTTTGCTAAAATTTGGAAAAAACACATTGTTACAATAATTTTCAACATTTTTTAA
The DNA here is from genome assembly GCA_944548615.1 of Micropterix aruncella. Classification (NCBI taxonomy): domain Eukaryota; kingdom Metazoa; phylum Arthropoda; class Insecta; order Lepidoptera; family Micropterigidae; genus Micropterix; species Micropterix aruncella. Next base: position 8,968,800 of record OX155958.1, read on the forward strand.
ATAAGCCTCTTCCCAAATGTACATCATATTCTTACGTATTATAACCAGATAAATTACAGCTTAAATATTATTTAAATTATTCCGGTTGTGTCTTGCCTTCAAATTTAATGAAAGTTAAGAAAAAATGCCAATAAACGTAGATCACGGTTCTAGGAAAAAGAATACTAAGTGTTTTTTCTTGTTTCTTTATTGAATACAAAATGAAACGATTAAAAGCAAAATATTTCAGAACATTAGTAATATTTAAAAACAGATTTTATTATTGGAAAATCGAAGTTTCTCTATGAGGAGTCGTGAGTTCAAGAAACTCATATTGAAAAATTGAACACTTCCATTTCATTCATTCTCAGTAAAAGGTACTTTCAAATCTAATTTATAGGCGATGTTAGGTGTGGTTAACCCTGACAGCAAAATCCTTCCGGTAAAATTATCCCTAGACTCAGCTCCGCAAACTTTCTGAGGCTTCGGTCACGAGTTTCACACATCGTTCAACTGCCTGTGTGTGAACTGGGAATGCGAATGTCTTGAATGTTATATCCCAATTAGGGACTGAGTCACTGAGTATGTGATTAATCTCCATGCACCGAAGCACTAAAAATACTTTAAACTGAAATAATGATTTAATTAATATCTTTTGTACAATCTGTTTTATGAGATTAATTATAGACCAGTCGTGATTAGTAAAAAAAATGTATTTAATTATACTTATTTTGATATTGGTGGTCTGTCAAGTTTATCGTTTCATCGACTTCTTAAGTTTTCGTTTAATATCTTGCTTGTAAAAATAAGTATAATTAAAAATGGCTAAACTATACCTGTATCATGTACCCCGCGCGACTATGCCAGGGTTATAAAGCGCGGGGCTGATGTATCTGTATCAAAACAAACCGGCTTAAAATTTGACTAATGGAGCCTGTAAATGGTTCGTTGGAGTGGTGATGACGACGAGCCCATGGCTCAAACAACGCTTCATCATCCGACATAAAATCGTCATCTTCTGATTACATCGCAATCTCATCTGCGTCACCATGGAGAATGGTGAATTCGACCATAATTTCCCATTTTACTTTCCCGGCCCACCAACCCACAAGGAGGGATAGTATTATGAACGCGCATTTTTTCCGAGATGAAACCGGAAATATCCATTTTTAGTCCCCTGAGACGATTTAGACCATTTCCAGATCTGTCTGTCTGTCTCTCTGTGTGTATCACTTCACGATAGCGCCCGAGCTGAAATTTTGCGTGCAAGCTTCATTTGGTCATGGCGAGAGTTTAAAGGGTTGTGGTTAAAATCGTCCCACCAGGGGGCGCAATAGTAGAACAGAATACAATAGAATAACTTTATTGTGCAATAAAAACATTAACTAATGAATATTACACTGGTTTTATAAAAAAATACAAATTATGCACAAATGGCGGACTTACGGCTATAGCGATATCTCACAGTCAACCATTTCATAAACTAATTCCTAATCGTCACTGTAAAATACACACAGAAGTAATCAATAATATTTATATTCCGCTGTATATTTTAATCAAATATTAACGTTATCTGTTGGCGCTTAGCCCAACCCCACTCTTAGCCGAGAAATGAATCGCGCCGCCTGGAACCCAACCGGGTTCGTCCTGCGTCCGAGAGGGCACTCATCGATATTTGTTTATGAAATAATATTCAGATAAAATCATTCCTTGGCTACGTGCCGAAAAAGTCTTAGAGTGTCACAATATTAATTATAGAATCGTTGTACTCTAGTACCTAGAGACTAAATTGTTGAACACAGTTTTTGAATCAAAAATTGAAACAGTCTTTGAAGATTTATAAGAAAAACTATTTAAATGTCTTGTCTCATTTTTAACATACTTGAATTCGTCACGATTGGCATGGATGCAAATTTACTCTTCGAGATAACTATTTTTGGAACAATTCCATTTAAAAGTAAGATTATTATCGATCTCTTTAGATAATAATGATGATATGAATACTTTAAAAGAAATATCATGTTTCCAAACAATTTTGCTGACAACACTGTCAGTTTTGGGTTATACGATGTCGAGTATTTTATTATTGTTTTGTATCTTTTCCTTTTTATCCTATCTATGTATATGTACAATAATGTACATGATTTACGTCAATGGCGTTGATGCTAGGAAATAGATAATGTTCGTACTAAAACAAAAGTAATCATAATCTGCACGATGCATAATATCGCCGCTGTTACCCATCGTATGTTAAAGAAAGTCACTTCTCATATGACAAAAAACGTTTCACAATTTGTAGGATTTAATTTGAAAACATTTGTAAGTTGTGTATACACATTTTGTAAGTTTTAGCGATAGAAATATGTATATTATTTTAAAAACATTGCATTATAAAAGCATATTTTTATATAATAGTGATTTAGGTAAAGCAGTTTTTTGTAAATGTTTTTAAAAATAGGTTTTACTTTGGAAGTTCTTGCTCGCAAATGGTCATATATTGAATTTTTGAAATCAAAATAGTAATATTTTGTAATATATATGTGGTTGTAATTCGGTCAACACACATTTTTGGCTTTAAGCATTGGGCTCGATTGCGTTTCTTGGCGAACTAATATCGGTAAATAGTTCATGCGAACGAGACAGAGCAATAGTTTTATGCTGGGAAAAATATTTTTATTCAAATCATATTCCCCTTTAACGCATTTGACTTTTCGCTCGCATGAACTAATATCTATTTTAGTTCACGAAGAAATGCAGTCGGGCCCATTCTACCATACCAAGACTTTTCAGCCTTAATTCTTATTTTTATCTTTTATTTTAAAATCTTAAAAAATGTGATTCGTTTGTTTTTTCCTGAAAATTACTTTTTTTACAGAGGTATCAACGACGCTTTGAGGTATCAACGACGTTTAACATACGACTACATTGTGTTGCAAGTTTCAAAATAAGAGAAAAGTGACTTATTATAATTTATTACTGTGCAGCTGCTCATCTTTCAGTTTGCGAGAGACATGCGATCACTCAGTTAGGCGCTGAAATGATTGTTGTTGGGCGTTTGCAAGCGAGTAGGATAGACGCGTCACATGAATGAGCAAGCGAGATAGTGCTACACGTACAGTTATGTATGGCTTTCTCAAATGCTTCGTACTTCAAGGTGGTGGTCGCTTATAAATAAACGCGCGTCGTGCAAAATTAAAGTACTTGTCGGGGCTAAATTCGTATACACGCAGATAGTTTATGGAAAAAATCAGTAAGCGGCAAGTGCTTAAGTGGCAAAAAGTTTGGGGTTCGCTGTGATAAATGAAGAAATCAATAAATGAATAATTATATCTGAGACAGCATACATATCTATAGTCTAGCTAGCTATTCGTCCCTCGGGGTGAGCTTGTGCAAGTACATAAGTGCACTGCCTCTTATCTTGCAAACTGTATTAAATGTATATAAATTTGACAAACCACCACCAACACCATACTGCACCATACTCTTTGCAGAAGAATTAGGTTTTAATGATAATTATTTGTGTAACATACCTGCTCCTTTTTATATTACCACACCAATTCCTTGTCATGCAAGGTATTAGTGTGATATTATTATTCTTATTATTCCAACAAATTTAATATATGTAATATACAATTAAACAATCTAAGTTCTTTGTAACTATCATTTAGTTATGTTTTTTAATAATATTTTTTTAGCCTTTCATTTTGTGACGCATCCAAGTGTAGAAATTCCTATCTACTGGAGTACCTAGTTAGTTGTATTGTATTTGTATTTGAATGCATGTGGGACACTGGAAAATCCTACTCTTCTACCTTTGTGCACTCAAAGACGAATTTCAGCCAAACCTATCAATTTCCAAGGTAACTCTTTCTCTGTTATAAAATATATACTAAATGCGTTCGTTTACATAAAAAAAATAGGTTGCTAACCTTCATACACACAACCAAATAAATATTTAAAATTGTTACTGGTGCCACACAAACCATACTACTGATCCTTTTAACCATGAAAAGATATTTAAACAGTACGCCGAGTGTCTTTATTGTTACTTCTACAAAGGACTGAATTCATAAAGTCACATTTGAGGTTGGGAAAACAACTTATATATCTTTTTGCGTGTTTGGTGGGACATGCGACATGCATGTTCAGAGAAGAAATACACAAAAACCAAATACTTTTTATTTTATTTTAGTTTAGTAATGTGGTCTTTTCCTCGTTTTCTGACAAATACACGCGCCAACCTTCTACGACTGACAGAATAGCCGAAAACAATACTGCCAACATAACCAGAATTTGTCCTAAGTAATTCTTTATAAGAAAAGTTTTCATAGACAAAAATGATAGGTTTTACATTTTTTTTTCTACAGATTCATGAGGTATGAAGCTCTAGATTATTACTGAATTGGAGATAATAAATTGAACTTTCAAATGTATGTCATTTTCCTCTTTTACATGGAATGCCCCATATCTTAATAAAAAAATGCTTTAAATGGATATCGTACCTACAGGAAATAAAACTAGTTTAATACTTGTAACTATCTTTGCGAATTCCATCGGAGCGGCGGGATAGCTTGAGAAATTCGCGATGTCGACGAACGCATAAATATAACCCATTTAAGGGTAGAATATTATGTCAAAAGCGCCGGCGCCAACATTTACACAATTCGCCATTATGGCGTCTAGTCTGCGTTTACATTATCAGCATCGCCTAGACAGGACATACATAATTACATTAATTAAAACAGATTTAATAGCCATTTTCATAATCTTAAAATTCACGGTCGTAAGTTATATTTGCTCAGTATGCGAATTAAATATAAATTGGATAGGAAATAATAATATATAGCTTCCCAGAAACAACCTTGGAAATGGAATGGAAAATTAATTACATTTTTATATTTGTTGTGTCTTGTTCTGTCTTGAAGGTTATCTTTAAATTCATCCTCGAACAATTATTTTGTATTTTAATAAATCAGGTGAGGGTTCCATTTTAATTTGAATTTCCTAAAACGACACTACAACCTATAACCATGATATTACCACAGTATACTGTGATATTACCAAAGTAGCAAAAATTGTGTTTAGACAAAAAATAAATAATAATCGTGAAAGAACCGATGATTGAAAATGTTCGCCGATAAAATGCTCCCGGTACTTATTTTAAAGAAGGATTACATATTTGATAAATCCTGAAGGAGGATGAAATTGACGTGCGCTCAGATGTATAGGTTAGCAAATTAAACTTATGGTTCAAAAATAGAGTAATGGACTGGAGCGGGTTCATAATAAAAAATCGGGCCAGTTTATAAAATTTCACAACATCAATTATATAGATTTCTCGGTGGTATTATATCTCAACAACTCCAGAGAACCTGGAAAAATCGCAGATCATCCAAGTAAATACTATTTTTCTAGTGCTAATATGAACATATTTTAATATATTATTTTTTTTATGAGAAGATCGAGAATGCTTCAGAATGTTCGAAACTATTCCTGGCCATATTTTTTCCTGTTCTAGCACCTTACTCATCGCAACAGTTTACTTATTCGGTGTTCGTGAACAGCGTCAAAATTCATCAACTTCAATGCCATTAAAGGAAGAATTCGATGAAACGATATTACAGTTCAGACATATTCATGTCTGAACTGAACGAATGTTTTCTTATGGAAACCCTTCGTTTCGTTTTAAATTGGTTTCTAACGGTTCAGTGCATCTTGGGCCTGGTGGCCTGTCTGTGATTGTTAGGTCAGACCAACACACGGTAAAGCTCCCACACGGTAGCCCCCTTAAAGAGGGACTTAACCTGGATGGTCTGTTGTGAACCCTGCCTGATGCTGCAACCTACAGTCGTAGGCAGTTTAGGGTCGGAGGTGCTGATCCAGGGGAACACTAACTGGGCGGATTGCGTACCGGGCTGTGTCAGCCAATATGTCGCGCAATCCGGCGAATAACCGGGGGACTCTGGAGACGTACGTTTCCTAAGAAGCGGGGGTAACTGTTGACCAGCGCGATCAAACCACGGAGCAGCGCAGGATCAAACGCTTCTCAAAAAGCGTTTGATCGCTCTGCGCCTTCTAGCGGTAGGTAATATAGTGTAAATAAACAACATTTTACTTACCGCTAGATAGAGCATCGTGATCACAGCTTTTCAAACTATAAAAAAAAAAAAACAAATTTCGAAAAAAAAACTTTATTTTTTATTTTTTTTATTTTTTTTTAATCAAAAGTTGCTTACCTCGTTGTAATTATTTACTCACTAAAAAAATGCACGTCCATTAAAAACATCCATAGGCTGATTACATAACAGAAATAAAACGGAGATATTAGAATGTCATGTATTAGTCTATTGGAACATATTTAAATGCGCGTAATTATTATTTATACCTGTATAGCAACTTAAAAAAATAATTTTGTATATATATAATATTAAAATATGAAGAGCAATGATTTAAGAATTCGTTTGTTATTATATTGGGTCCGATTGTGTTTCTTTGTGTAGGTACTAAAACTAAAATTAGTCCAAGCGGACTATACAGAGCAATACGTTAGAGCAGAATATGAAACGAACGATCGTCGATAAATACTACCTGCTGAACTTTAATCGTCCGAATAAATTCGAGCATATTTCGTGTGGTGTAAGATTTGACCTTGACGGGCAGTTTTAATGCGAGAAAATGACAACCGGTCATCTCACACTCCGCTCTAGCGTATTGCCGTGTCTCGTTCACACGGACTAATTTCCGATTTTAGTTCACGAAGAAACGCAATCGAGCCCATTATCATTTTGTTTTGAGATAGGATACCGTATAGGTGTGTTTAAAACGCCATCTATTGGGGTTGAACATAATATAATATTAAACCTTTCCCTTACTTAAACCTGCATTTGTTTCATTGCTCATTGCGCTGTAACAATAGATTTAATTTAATTGTGAAAACTTTTAATTGGCCTTAGATGTATATATTATGTGTTAGTATTAAGTATAAAAAGCTGTAAGTTTTCTGAAAAATAAAAATAAAATAAAATAAAAATTAATCAGTACCATCTACACGTTGCGTTTCGTCGTAAAATCCTTAGCTGCCAAAACGTAGCGCGGCATTGAGAAATCTAATACCTACCTATATACTATATAATCAAGGCCTGCCGCTCTGTGGCGCCAATGGAATGTATAGACGGCTCCCTGGCGCCTGTTCCGCCTGGAAACCAAATTATTTGGCTCAAGTTCAAGTCATGACTGTTCACCCCACTCGCCAACTAATTTATAAATTTCATTACGTCAACATACGTCGCCATGCCGTTTTGCCCCATTCAGCCGCCAAATCAGTACTTTTCCCTAAATGAATTCTTTCAAAAGATTTTACAAATACCTTTTAAAATAATAATAATAATATACAACTAGCTGTTGCCCGCGGCTTCGCTTCGCGTAGAGTTTCGAAACGAGTTGTTAATTTAAGTAGAGTGGCGTTTATTTGCCTTTTCAGACGCTACTTTTCGGTATATAGTACAATCATTTAAGATGTCCCTCTTAAATGCACGCTACCTATCTCGTAGTCGTAGGTACGCGTCTTGTCCCCACGGAGCAGCTTACTAGCTGCTCCGTGCTTGTCCCTCACTACCTGCCGCCTTCCGCTGAATGCTGACCAGCCGCCGCCGCGCCGCCGCTAGATATTTCGAAGTGCTTGCACGCGTTACTAATTTTATTATATCTCTTAAACTATACCACCAAAAACTTGCAGTATATGATGGATTCCTATTTTCATTGCTAACGTCTTCAACTAAACATTGTATAATTCTTTTCTTTTTTATTTTGAAGACTTAAAAACAGTTATTGTAGCTTATATATAAAATTTGGACAAATCCTATCCAGGACTTTTTAATATATCTCTTTAAATCAGAAGTTTTAGTCATACATTGTTTTAACATATATCATGTTTCCTTGTTCTAACATATATACCGTTTCGTCAGCGACGCCAATAAAGCAAATCACCAGCTCCTTTTCCTCAGACTCGATTTACAAATATCCTGATTTCGTATTGAACACCCATATTAATTACAATAAAATAGCCTATATAGCACTGGCCGATAATGTAGCATTCCATTAGTGAAAGAATTTTAAAAATTGGATGAGTAGTTTCGGCGATTACCTCCTACATGCAAATTTACAAATTTACAAACTTACTTCTTTATAATATTAGTTCCTATTCATCCTATGCTGCTTTTATTACCATATAAAAAACTCTTGTAATACTATATAGGCGTAAGTATAAACTCATCAATACAAAACTAATATTTCATTGCTTTTTTCATAAGCAATGGCATACCAAGTTTTTATTTCAATTTAATGGCTAGCTGATAGCGACCGTAGCACCTTTTTATCATCTTTTTAAATAATGGATACATTAAAAATTTTGAAGTATTTCAAACTGTCATCTTATAATAATTAAGAAATAGCATTTGCCGATATAATCCGGTATTATATATTTTTCCTTTGAATTCGGCTCTATTCAAAAACGCAACAACGGTATCTTCTTTTAAGTGTCTCTGAAAAAGTATTTTATGTCCCTAAATTGCTAGTAATCCTACGTCCCATCCCATCCTCCGCTTGCGACTATTCTCCAAATCCTACCTAATTATAATTAAAAAAATGGCATTTTTGCTATTTGGCCTATTTTTGTTATATTTTATATATAATTTAGGCAATAACTCCGCCTGTAGTATGTTTAAAAAAAAATATGCAATGAAGAATGTCTATCTATCTATTTATCTATCTATCTATTGGAGAGTTTTTATTTTGCAAAAGGATGAGCTTAGTTTTCTAGATGGACGGATCAAGGGATGACTATCCATTTTAATTCAGCATCAGACAGCGCTCTTTAATCCCCAATTCGGTGATGTCATGTGCACTTAGTGCTTCCCACACACATGGTGTTCGACAGGTGTTGACGCGAGTCATTCCGATACACCTGGCAGGTGCTTCGTGCCAGCGCAGCGAGTTGGTTGCGCACATGCGCACTGGCACTCTATTTTGAAACATCAGTCACCGCGAGCTCATTATATTCGAAGAACGTAATAACAAACCGAATGTTTTCGATGACGGATTCCTTCAACCGGCTGAGCAAGCTGATTTTAGAAAAAATAGCAAAGATTTAGTCTATGGGAAACTTCACGTGTACATTTTAGGTCCTTCGAAATCTCGACACGATATTCGCAATATTTTTATGTATTTATTGGTCCACAAAGAAATTACACCGTTAGCACTTAACATAGATTGTGTTGCTCCTAACTAGGCAGAGCCTGTTCTAAGGAGAACACCAATACAAATGATTTTAAACTACATAACTTCCAAAATAAAAAAGAAAAACATGACTCGCTCCATGTTACGCTGCACCACCTTAAGCTCGTGGATCATCCCAGCAGTCAGTGTCCACGACTCACAAGCATACGTCAATTAAACGTCATAGCCGGTCATGCTTCTACTACTGGATTAAAATACCATTTAAATATATGAAATAGAATAGCTATTTATATGTATAGATGCCTAGGGTACCTACAGAATTGGCGTTTTCCCTATACATTGGTTTCGTCCCACGAATCTCGACGAGGCTTCGAAGAGTCTTGTTCGAGATTAGAGACGTGCCGCGACTAATAGCAGTCTGGTCTCAATTTTTTCGAGACGACACTACACGAGACGAGTCCAAATCTCGTCTCGCCTCGTCTTGTGCACATCACTAGTCCTGATACAGACACAGATCAGTGACGGTTACTTTCCATCTCTTTCTAGAATGGCCTTCTTCATGCCTCGCTGACATTATTTCCATATCCTTCGTTTTATATGGGGAACCTGACCTGACCTGACCGCGGGTGCGTTCTCCGTTTCGTCGTTTATTTTACGAACTCTATTTAGTATGTAAGACTATTATTTGAATAAACGATTCTTGTAGTCGAAGACTATCGCGGTTGTTATACATTATAAATAGGTTAATAGATTAAAACGAAATTACCGGGTGCTGTGTCTACCCTGGATAACGGCCGTCGCAACAACGAAGAAACGTCGGATGCTACAAACATCACGCGGTATATTCGTTTTATCCTATTTATGATTTTTGAGATTTTCGAATGTGCTAAAAACCCGAGTCATTAGAGTGTCCATCGCTCTTTCCTCGCATGGTTATCATTCTGGTACTAGCGAGGTTATCGTCGCCAAAACGCGACACAACGACCCGACGCCTATGGTAGATATGTAAGACAACGCTATTAGGCCAGCGTGGGCCTGGTCACCTCTCGTAAGAGCAGTGGGGTAGTGTCAACTACAGTAGGCGAACCCGTCACTCCAGGCTGGTATAACGATATGTGATCGTTCTTCAATCGTGGGATAAGTGTAGAGACTTAGAGACAAATATAGTCTACTATCAAGCTTCGGCAGCTAGCCCGTCAGAGTACAACGCCTTCGCGAGACACGAAAAAACACACAGCGAGCAGCCTCTACGTGACTACCAGTTATGACCGAATTTCTCCGGACTCCCTCCGGTTATGGGTTCGAGGTCGTTTGTGCGGTCCACTACCTAATGTACGCAGCGATTGAGTTGGAATTATCGCGGTACAAGGCATCCTTTGCCCGACTCACCACGCGGGATCGGGCAGCCGATCATTTGAAGATCGGCTGTCCTTCCACGCTCTATAGGAAACAAAGTCGTTTCCAGACTTTGTCGGAATACACAGTCGATTGGCAGATGCCGCACTATGCGCAAACCGTCCAGGCGCGCCCGAAGAACGACTCTCCGGAGAAACTGACCCACCGGGCACAGAGGCCTTCCTTGGCTCGAACTTCTAATTGCAGGCTACCTGATGGGTGTTGAACCGTGAGGTACGCCGACCTAAGAACACAGCGGGTTATAGTGGCCCAACTACACAGTGTCCATTAGCGCCTATAGTAGCAGTGTCTGGCTAGTGAATTGCCTGGCGACAGTCGCTTTTACTGTTCTCTCGCGACGACAATGGAAGTGGTGGCGGCTTGGCGGCGCGTCGCCGCTGATAAGGTGAGTGGAAAATGTCATGGCGGGTGATGGAGCAGCCGTCGCGCGGCGATAACGACTCGGAAATGTCAATATCATCGTGCCCACTAATATATTCTGCGCGCGATCGATTATAACCTCGCTCGGAGGGCGGACAGGCAAAACGATATGTAGCAACCCAACCGAATCAGTCCGCGACAACTTTACGCATTTGCATATTATATGAGCTTTAAGAGATCGCTTTCTATGGATGGAAGATCTAGTACGTGTTTGCCATGCAATGTTACAATAGTTGACAATTTAGATTGTCGATATTAAGCGTTAAAGCCTGGAATGTATCCCAGGGTTTTATAACGATCGTTGTCATCTTTTCAAACTGAAATTCAGTAGCAAAAACTTGGAGATATAACAATCTACTGACATAACAATCTTTGAACCTACTGCCAAGTAAAGACCTGCCTCCAACAGCAACGTGGTGTGGGCTCAGCCTAAAAGTTTGGAAAGACTACTTCTTACACTATACTGGTCACATATCGAAATCACTTATACGAGCCTTAACCTACTGTATGAAAATGCAGCGTAATGCAACGGTCCATGTTAAAGGTAGAAGACAACGAGTAAGCATATAGGTACATCCACTTCTTAGGAAATCTACGTTTTCAGACTTCCTTAGTAAACCGCCAGAAACAACACTGATTTTGCAGAGTGTAGTGCCCAGGGCACACCGTAGGAAATTCTATCAATCGATTCACGTCTTGGAGAAGCCTCCAGGATGGGAGCTCAAACATAAGTTGGACCAGCCCCGAAATAAGCTGGCCTTGCGGCCCAGGCTGCATGGAACCATTTAGTTCTGTTGCAGGGATTAGGGGACCGCTAAGGTCACATAACACAATCTCCCTTAAGGCGGATGGTAGGGGGCTCCTAATTTACAACACAAGTTGCTATGAATTCCACATCTCCAAAAGGCATGCGATGAGTCCTAAATGCATTTACCATATATTAAACATCTTAGAACCAGTAGACCTCTGCTTTCGTATGACTTCCATTGGCCCAGATAATCGCCGGGCTTCACGGACCCCCAACCGATACTAGTCCATGCAAAGACAAGGCCACACGATGAAAGAAGGCGGGAATAGAAAATCGAATCTCGCCCCATATCGTAAATTTATCTGCGGGGTTATCTTTTCCTTACTGTGTCTGCGTTGGATTGATTCCTCCGTCGCCACTACGGTTATTAAATGCATATCATGGTCATGAGATAGATTGAGATAAGTACTATGTGCACTTCTATTACTTAGAGGAGCTATACCCAGAGCCATGACGTATTCTAAGATTAGCATGGTAAGGCCAACCAGGCTTTGGTCGGGTGCCGAGTTTAGCTATCGTGGAAGCCCTGTGTTGTTCAGTCGAGACGGTTGGCGATGTCTCCAAATGTGATCGAGACTATCTCGGTTTGCAACGGAAAGGGTACAGACACTATCCTCTCAGGAATTTACTGGTATACTCTAAACATTCTTGTGCATAGCTAAAATTCTTGACTACCCTCATTCAAGGGCAGTATTGCCAATTTTTATAAATTATGTTTCGTTGATCCTTGAAAATAGTTCTTTTGTATATAGGTGGAGCAGGTTATATTTTATTTATTGTTCACCGAGTGAGGGCAGACGCAATATCTTCCCTGTTTAGATACCTCTGGTATCGCGTCTTCGTGATCACTTTTTTTAAAAAATTATATCTTCAATGGTTGCTTGAAGTAAACTCGGTAAATTTGGTCATATGAACTGTTACTCAATCTGGGGCGTCATGAGAGCCAGAAGCTTTAGACAAGTACAAATTGTCTCTTATTACTTCCCAAAAAAACTGGTCGATAGAGTGCCAAGGGTTCAAAGAGAAGGCGCTCTAAACAAGCAGCGATATATCGTTTTATTGCATCTTGATATTCTCGCCAATTTCGCCGTCGGTTAAATACTGAACAAGCCAAATATTTCGCCAGAAGCAGGAGATACTGCCGTTTTGTAAAATAAAAGGTTTCCATCCCCATATATACTATTAGTGTCATATCTTTTAATGTTCAACATATTATGTCAAAAATGTAGTTATGTTGAACAAAAACTTTGGATTGATTGATTGATTGGCTTGCCTAAATCGTAGGATTTGTTTTTTCAGCATCTAACGCTCCGGATGATTGCGTTGTTCCGCGTGGTCTTCGTGTCAAAAGAATGCGCTGTTTGACACTTGGAAAATAAACACAAAGTGGCGGATTACACTACACGGAAGAAAAGGTCACGTATGCCTGCGTGATGAATCTCTAGCTTAGGCGCGGTTGGGAATTTAGACTTGAGCCCTGCGTGGGAGCCGTTGATAACCGACAGCCGCGGAAGCGAATCGCGGTCATCAAAGAGCGCCGAATTAGCTCATTTTCTAGAAGAATCAATTATGATATGCTAATCTGCTATTTCGACAACTAACGATTACAACTAAAAATGGTCACAGGTGACAAGTTGCTCGAGTGGCGCCTGAGAACAAGGAGACGGAATGTCTGAAGACATTATTGGCCTATAATTATTATTATCATATGGATATGCATTTAATTAAATTATCTATTAATTCTGCCGTCATTTTATGTGATAGAATGTGTATAATTAGTCGAAAAAAAACAAGAACAATAATTTAAAAAAATAGAAAACACGACTGCCGTTACCTAAAGTGAGCTATTGTATTTAGAATTATTAGAAAGAGAGAATAAAGTTCTTCGTTAAAACAAAATTTAATTTAAAGAAGCTCCGTAAATTTCCAACGTCAACCTTTTAAATAATATTTTTCTCAAGCAAAACTTTTTATATAAATAAACTGACTAAGGCATACAAACTATTGTGTAAGTATATAGGGAAATTTGCAAGAGTTTAAAAGAAAACTCTAATTATACTTTACCTAAAGATAACTCTATGATACGAACGAGTTTTAGTGTGTGTTTGTTTTCTCACAAAATTAAAAGTTTTTCCAGTATTCTTTAAGTGTCGCCTTTACGCACCATGAGCCTTATGCCTTACCTTACAAGGGACTTCCAGGAAAATTATATTCTTCAACTTCTGCTCTTAGATATTGAATTACTGAAGACCCAGATAGTTACATTTATTTTGGAACTTAGTAGTCCTCGTATTTACTACCTGCAGATAGTTATTCTGCGCCTAGTGAAATGAGTGTAAATGTGGCTATGTATAGTTGCGACATTTCTATTTCCAACGAAGTGGTTTAATACCTCTGCCAACAAGTAAATATATTAAAAGGAATAAAAAACCCACTGCCGTTACAAAAGCTGAACTACTGTATTTTAATTATTTATATTACATGTATTTTTAATGAAACGTGGTCCATGTATTTATCAATATAGATAGATATATATTTTCGAAATGTACTGAATGAGACCTTTCATTTGAAACGAATCACGATATATTTATGTTAATTTATTGATATTTGGAGATTTGTACATTTAGACCACTATTTACTTGATATTTGGATAGTTAAGGTACCCTTTGACACTCGGGATGACAGAACGATTCTAACAATTCCACGCTCATCTAAATCGGTTCAAGCGTTTAGAAGTTATAGTGGGATAAAGAAACGGAAGGCATACATATATGAACCCTAAACACATTACACTCCTTTTTGTTGGGCAGTCGTGTAAAAAGATGCATATTAGCGTCAATATTCCCAATTCAGCAAAATGTGACTTCCAACTGATTGTTGGCGGTATATCAAGTATGCATTGGCGATATATGGCGTATATTCGATGGGATACAACAATATGAAATCGAAGACTATCGCGGTTGTTTGACATTATACTATTCGACGTTTCGGCGATGTTGCAAACCCCGTTGTCCAGGGTAGACTGAAGTGCTGCCAATCATCATCCGGGGTTTGCAGTGGTATTTTATCTTTTCCAGGCCTCAGAGATGGAGCTATATTTTGGGTCGGCTTGAAGATCGTTTTTGTATCGAATTTGTTTAACATCTTACTCATTCGATCTGTCACGCCCTTGACGTATGGTAAAAATGCTCGTTATCTGCTCGGTTTCTGAGTTTCGTCTGTATTTGATCTTGTGTGTGTCTCGTGATATTTCCTGTAACCATTTTTCCTAAGAATATCATTGGCATGTTCCATCTCCTGCGAAAAATGCTCAGCGTCACAAAGTTCGCGTGCTCGATTCACGAACGACGTTTGCACTGAATGTAGGTGGTACGGACTAGGTTTGATGGTGTGAGGTGGCATGCAAATATCTGTCATACAATATATTGTTCGAGAGTATTGTCACTTGTCCTCATCACTTTAACATCCAAAAAAGCCAAAGAGTCGTCCATTCTACCTTCATAGGTGCATCTAATTTTTGTGTGTATGGAGTTTAGTTAACCCAAAACTTCTTCCACCCTTTGAATATTAGTGGATAAAATGGAAAAAGTCCCTGCGTGATACTTCTACGCTGATACGATGTTCTCATTTAGTATTTAATTTAGTTAATAGCATTGTTGTCGCTGTTAGTGTTATTATCAATGCTGCTAAATCGCTATCAAATAGAATTAGTGTCACCTCGCCCTGCCCTCATGGTCTCACGGTTGACGTTACGAGACATTCCGCCAGAATGACAATATGACGCGCCGGACCGACATGCCAAAACAACAATGATCCGAGCATAATGAACAAAAAGATAGGCCAGTGGAATTCGATAGGGAAATATACCGGTTTCAACTATGCCACTATTCAACTACCCGAGGTAAGCTATTGCTCGAAAAAAATGCATTTTTTTGTAAAATATATAATCTTACCACCAAACGAAAAGTCTTAGGTTGGGATGATATCGTCAACTTTTTATATTGCGGCCTGGACAGATTATGCCATGACTAAATGGAAGTTCTCTATGTCGTTCTTAGTTCGTGAAACCAGAATCGAGGTTTATGACGTCACGAAACGGTCGTGGAAGATTTCACGTGCGTGATGTCTTGTTCGAATAGATCCCAAAATGTGTGTTTATTATAGTTCTGCGTCACCTTTTTCGTGACTTTTATTAATCAAATATTAATCATTGAATATAGAAATGTATGAAGAGTATGAACACTGAATAATAAAGGTGCTTTCACCAAATGTCAATTTAGCCTTACTGTGAACAAGTCAACACCACAAACGAGAAACGATTCTGACAAAGTTGGCACGACTTTCCAAATTTACTCGCGTTGCGAAGAGCCAATCTAAGCCCTTTTTTACAAATGCAATATACGACCAAGACCCCCACGCAACAATTAAAGGCCTCGTCGTTAAAGCATAGTGGAAGCCGCCGAGCGCCTCCGAAGTCATTTCCCACATAATTCATCATTAGCCTCTACTCGCTTTTCACTGTTAGCCGTAACTACATCCATAAAGCGGGATAAAGAATGCCGTAATAATAATTTAAAGACTCTAAGCGGATTCGTGACGAACAACTTAATTCCTTGTTATTTCATATTTTGATTCAGAGAAGATGCATTATTAAAGGGTGTGCACCATTTACTCAAATTTGTATCGATACTTTTACAATAAGTAGCCGAAATCAGCATCTTTTTAACTGACCAAATTCTCCAGAAAGGCTTAGTTTTGAAATGGTGATGATGTTGAAGTCCAAATATCGATTACGTCATCAAGCGATGGCATAAAAAACTGGTTAACTGGTTGCTCAGTTTTAACACATCAGCGGTTTTTAATTAAATAAATGGTTTCTTATAGGTTAGTTCATTTGTAAATGTAAAATTAGCGATTCAACACTTTCTTCAATTTATATACAGATCCAAAACCAACGATCGGTTTCAATAATTTTCTGATATTCTCTTGACATTATTAATAAAAATTTATTATAGGCAATCTCGACTATTTTTAATCACGACTATTTCTAAACAAGACTGTTTCTATCACGACTATCTTCTTCTTTTTTAATGTAAAAAATTTCAAATATTTTTTTTAATCTCGACTATTTATTATCTCAAGTGTATCCTAGGTCTTGTATTTATATGTTGTATTATATTTTATGTATATAGTATACTATGTGTATATCCATATATCTATTTATGTATATATTTATATCTATATAAACATCCAGTATTTATCCTATTCGTAATATATGATATAAAATATTTATTATTTTTAATGGTTTAAAGATATAATGCTCTGTAATGTCCCCTCTAGCACAAGCGTAGCTTAGTGAAGCGACATGACACATTTCTAAATACACACCTCTGGTTAAATCTTGCTATGGGCTATTTTCTGCGATGTATAGTGTATTTTATGCTTAAGCTTTTATTGTGAATTTCCTGAATAAAAAAATAAAAAAAAATAAAAAACTGCAACGGCCCAGAATGAAGGACACGTTCGCATATCAGGCAGTGACCATCATCATCCTCGTTATGTACTGAAAGACAGATTCTATAGTCTCGGGACTTCAAATGCCACCTATTTAGCTTTTTGAAGTGGTCTTAGGCGGGGTTTATTGGTTTCACAGTTGGCTGTGGATTTACGATGACACCTCCACTTCAAAGCTGCTTGTCACCGAGTCGTATTATTTCTGAAGACAAGCGTGGTAATAAACAAGCTACTAAATAGACTCTTGGCGTCCAAGATGGCACCGCTGCGGCTTAGCCACAGACTGCTTCTAGAAATAGTTTTATCGCATTATAATAGTCCAATAGAAATGCTTCCCAGTGTGTTTTCTATCTTAAGGTCGGAGGTTGATAAACCCTCAAAAAAAAAAGAAAACCTATATTATTTTTACACGACTGCCCAACAAAAAAGGAGTGTTAGTTGTTCAGGGTTCATCTATGTATGTTTTCCGTTTCTTTATTCCACCATAACTTCTAAACACTTGAACCGATTTAGAAATGTGCAGAATTTCTAGAATCATTATGTCATCCTGAGTGTCATAGGGTACCATGTGAATAGTTGTCTAAATGTTCAAATGTTCCAATGTCCAAAAATTAATATAAATATTTTAATAAAATCATTTATTTGTATTTTTTAAAATAGTTAAATAAAATAAAAGACGCCTAATTTGTACATCCGGCAAAATAAATTTTATTGTTAACAAATATTTTTTTTAATTCAAGCCTACCCACCCCCATATTTAGTTAGCCCGATTGGATTTCTTCGTAAATTAAAATTGTAATTAGTTCAAGCGAACGAGACAGAGCGATACGTCAGATCAGAATATGAAATGAACGAGCGTCGATTTCCCGCACCAAAACTACCTGTCGAATTTTAGCCGTCCATATAAGTTTCAATGCATTTCGTGGCATCTGCAGGGATTCAGATAGTTCTCTTCCGTGGGTAGTTTTAATGCGAAAAAGTGACCAGCGTTCATTTCACATTCTGCTCTGACGTATTGCCCTGTCTCGTTCACATGAACTAATTTCCGATTTTAGGTCACGAAGAAACACAATAGAGCCCAGTATATATTTTTATATGAGATATATCGCTTGTCTACTCGACTTACTCTTTAATTTGATATGTTATGTGATTATATTGAACGATATTGTTTTATGCCACCCTCATTAAAACGGGAAACCTAAAACGGAATGAGAAGGAATAAAGTGCTACACATACTTCGTTTTTAAGGACTTCAAGGAATATTCTTGCCAAAGTTAAAGAAAACGTAACAACGCGGGTGGTCGTAATTGCGTCATAAACAGACTGACGCTTTGGAGCTGTCATCTGCAAAGGTCGAACCCGACACCTCAGGCTGTTATAACGACATTGATTGTTCTTTCGGCAGTGAGGTAATTACACAGAGACTCCGGGACAACACGGACCACAGTCTAGCTCCGCCAACATGTCCATAAGCCGACGCCTTACCGCGAGGACCTTATTAAATGTGGGACAAGCGGGCCAACCTGACGCCCTTACTACCGGATTTGGCCGGATTTCACTGTGCTCTGGTCTGGCCACGGGTTCGAGGTCGCTTGCGCTGCTTATACTTGATTTAAGCGGTAATTTAGTTTAAATATTTTGCGGACTCGGCGGACTTGTGGACATGGTGGCCGACGGATCGATTCAAGGGTAGAAGACGTCAGGTTACCCAGACTACCCTCCGCTGTCATAGGAAACGTACGTCTCCAGACCCCCCCCCCCCACACATAGTGTGAGGAAAATGGTAACCTGGCTGGGTTACCATTTTCTGTTGGGATAAAATTAACAGAATTGCATTTCAATTCTGTCGATCGAATGCAATAACACACACTTACACACATGTTACATGCACACATACATATAAACATTTTCATAGTAGATTCGGTTGTAGGAAATTATCGCATGACAATAAATCCGCCCATTGTGAAATTTCACAATAAAGAGTAGAAACAAACAAACAAACCCCTCTGGTTATTTGCCAGCTGGGCATTAAACACCTAGCAAAACGGATGGTGCACGAACTGCTGAGTTCCGCCTGAGTCATTCCCCCGAATCCGCGATATTCTGATCCCAACCGCCTCCCACTTCAGGATTACAGCCGTGGCAGAAGCTCAGAGCGGTCCTGATTTCGGCAGGCCAGATGACATAGAGCCATGGAGCCACTAGGAACCTGACTGATATGCCAAAAGATGTTTAATACTGCCAGATATACTATCCGATAACTGCCACCCTCCTAAAAAAATCCAGCGGGCGCCCGCGGGGAAACATTTTCCTGGTTCCAAATTATCACTAAAAAGAAGGCCCAATAATTGATTCCGAACTCACCTAGACGCAAATGAATAAACAAAGGTTAAGATAAATATAATCCCAGATTAATGACTGCCCTGTAAATTCGTTAGATAAACCATTGCTCAACCGCGGAAAAGGCAAATCGAATCGCCTCATGCCCCAACTATCTCAACTAGCAGTGAGAGACTGGCAAAGCCACTTGATTGTTATTTATTGTTGGCGCGTTTTGTAATGGTTATTATGTATTTTCATCGACGCGCAGCACGGCTTTTGCGTATTTATACAAGCGTCACTTTATACGCATAATATTGGCGAAACGGCACAAACTTATCGATATGCCCGAGTCGTCAATCAAAAACGTTGTATGCAGGTACAAATACGAGGAAATTGCAACTTTGCAGCGGACTAGCAATCCAGAAAACAAAGGTATCGATTGTATGATAGACATTCTGTTCGTTTAAAGAGTCTGGAAATGTCTGAAGCTGGGATTTATAAAATTTGTTTATTTATTGATTTATTTATGTATTTATTTATTTATAGGTCTACTAAAATAATGGTTCTTAAGAAACTAGGATACAAACATTTAGTATGCATAACACTAGATAAGGCAGTGCTAGCTCTCATCTCTGGGTCGCATAACTAGGCAAAACACCTGTTCTAAAGCTAACCCTATTGAAAGACTGTTACGTTGAATGAGAGTAAATAAAAATAGAAAAGAAATCCGAAGAAGAAGAATAACTACGCACTTTGAACCGAAGTGAATTTCTCGTTGACAATTGACGAATCAGACAAGAACAAATCCACAGAAGTTACACTAAATGAATGAAAAACGGTTATGTGATAATTATTGAATTATTGTTACGATAACAAATTGCATTAAAAATATTTCCACACTGCTCAGAGTCTTTGATTAGAAGATTAGGAGAATACAATGTGTTCTTCTAGGTAAATTATTGAATGAGGATGCTTTATAAAAGCCCTGATATTATGAGATATTCAGAAATGCGTGAAAATAGTGAGGCCGCTAATCATATCATAAGAGCAGCGTTTGTAAAAATAATGTTCATATTTTATTGTTATTTAATAATATTATTTTATTACTAGCTGACCCGGCAAACGTTGTTTTGCCATATAAATAATTTTTAAGTAATTTCTAGTGTAGACAAAAAATAGCTTACTTATTGTAAGTGTGTAAGAATGTGGTATATGCGTGAAATAGGCATCGAGCACTGTGAACGATGAGGGAATATAAAAATAACAAAAGGCAAACATTATTTTTAAGTTATTATAATTTATTCCTTAAAATTATATATCATTAATTAATCAATTACGACAGTAACACTAACAAACAATATCAATCTCTTAATGCTATAGCGTGAACAATATTTTTTGTTAGTCCATCTTTAGCTAACACAAACAAACTGGATGGTTTACCCACTCGAGAGCATGCCACGTATAATTGCCCGTGTGAAAAACATGGTGTTCTCAAATCTAAGCCACAAATAGATATCGTTTGACCTTGGGATTTGTTGATTGTCATTGCAAATGCCAATCTAATCGGAAACTGAATACGTTTGAATTGAATTGGCACATCTGTAGGTATAATAGGAATCCGTGGTATTAATATATTTTCTCCTCGGAACTTGCTATTTAAAATGCTGGCTTCGATCACGTTTTTCATTAATTTTTGTTTCTTAATGTTGCATACTGCATCAGGGTTATTCTGAATATTTAGTGGCAGCTTAAATACTGAATGAGCTGTTCTGCCTCCATCCAATAAAGTTGCTGCAATGCCCGATGATGCAACGGCCAATGCGATGCCATTATTTGATCGTATTTCAGCAAGAATTAGCGAAATAACGAATGTTTTGCCAGTTCCACCCGGTGCATCCAAAAAGAAGAACCCACCTTGTCCAGCTGAAACTGCGAGCATAATGCGATCATAAATGGTTCTTTGTTCCTCATTCATTAGTGGGACATTGCGGGCAACAATCGCTGCCATTTCTACAGTGCTGTACTGCAGTTCACGATTCATTTCAGTATTCATTAAATCAGATGCAGTTCGATTTGGCGAATTCATACCGAAATGACTGAGTGGTAAGTTGGCAATGACAATGCAAAGATCCTCAATAGCAATTAATGCTTCATTGTACATTGCGTCGCTGAATGTTATGGTTAGATCGTGGCACCGTGTACGATGTTGATGCAATATATCATCAGTCATTGAATCTTTGTGATTATCCCACAATATCTGTGCTCGGGCTGGGAAACATGTAGTCAACACTATAGCGAATAGTATACGAATTTGTATTGCTGTACAGTTCAATGCAGCTTCAGCAAGCATACATTCCCACTGGTTGTCGTCTTCCAGCAAGCCGAGTGCAAGGCATGCATCTTTATACGTTGGATAGTGTTGCCCATTCACTTTACGTATATCTTGAAATGATAATGGGCCAGTAACATTAACCAACAACAGTCGAAGATAAAAGCACTCAGTGTGTCTTGGATCGACTGTAAATAATCGCCCCAAGGCGTTTGATTTAAATAAATTGAGACATGCAGCAACTGGTGAGCCTTGCTTGCGGGGCATCCATGTTTTTGTTTGAGTCCATGTGAAATAGCGTGGTACTTGTGAATAGAGTAATGTTCGTGCAAAGGCACCAAAATCATCCGCACGATTACACAATTCAAAAAATTCAGTGAGTGTAGTTTTAGGTGGATTTATTGCACGATCAATCGCTGTCTCGTTCGTGGAAAATACACGCTGACCGTTTTCAAGATGGACGGCTAACTGAACAACTGCTGGATCCCGTTCATGAATTGGAAAACCAAAGATACGCCAAGCAGCTTCATTGGAGCTGATGTACCGACCAATTTGGTAGAGCGTTATTTCATCGTTTTTATTCACTGGAGCTCCAGCATTCACATTAGTATTTTCCGCTCTAAACACAGCCATATCACTGCCTTAATGGACATACTTGCAAATGTATTTGATGTTCTTCACAGAACTGCAGAACTCAACATTAATATGAGCATTGTATGTCTTGCTCAGCAGAGGCGAATATGGCACCACCCAACGATTGTCAATATCAATGTCTGTGTTGCTGATATTTTTAATAAATGATTGTCCGCCATTATCGGGATTTCTTCGACGATATATTGGGTATCCGTCGACATTTGTGATCGTATCATTAGTAAAATCTTTAGGGAAATTTTTAGTACATTTTCCATCTGCCATGCAAGGCGATGAACTATTAAGAGTACCACATGGACCATGGATCATGTTTGTTGTAACAATAATAAACAGCAGTTGGTCAGTGGACGGATCTGGAATTTCATAATTTTATTATTAATAATTATAAAATAGGAAAGATTAATAGTTAATATGAGAGTTACACTGAGATAGCAAAATAATAATTGTCAACGTTACTACTACACTTGATGCATAAACAATAATGATGGCCGACAACTGTGTAGGGAGTGAGAGAAGTCTTATTGTGCGAGAGAAACAGGAGACCGGCTTCGTTCTCATCCCTACTCCGTGCTGTTTACTGGGTCAGAAGTGTACCTGTAGACAACTGGCGGGGATAACTAATTAAATGACGATTGATCAGTTATCGACCGGGGTGAAAAATGATTAAATTACTAAAATGGCTATTAAAAAATAGGGGTTGGTGATAAAAGGGTAAAAATTTAGGGTTGTATGTATTTTTTAATGCGACATAATAAAAAAATAAAGAAATTAAAAAAATGACTAAAAATTAAAGAAAAATGTTAAGGGTGGACAACCCTTATCACTAAGGGGCATGAAAAATAGATGTTGGCCGATTCTCAGACCTACTCAATATGCTCACAAAATTTCATGAGAATCGGTCAAGCCGTTTCGGAGGAGTACGGGAACGAACATTGTGACACGAGAATTTTATATATAAGATTATTATACATTTTATTATTATTCATATTAATAATATGCATATTTATATTTCATTCATAGTTCATATTTACAGGAGGTTCCGTTGTCTGTAGACATTAACGAATGAATTCAAGCAAATATTTTTTCGGTTTAATCATTGTGATTTGCTAATCTTTAGCAGCAAGGGTGAGTGTTATTTTTGGGTTGATTATGGCTGATTTTCTTTCACCGCTAAGCTTAATTTTGCCTATTTTTAATTTTCCCTGTCTCTAATAGTCCTCTGGGGCAAAATAATCTGACTTTTCGCGTTGTTTTTTACCAACGTCTCTCATCTTAATATTACGGCATTCTTTAGCTGAGCGCAATATTTCATTTTAACATATTTTTTCCATCGAAATCCAATTGAACCGATGGATAAGAAAAGGCACATGTAACACATTGAGAAGTGTGTTTTATAACTGGTTTATTTATTTATTTAAGAATTAATTTCTATAAAACGTTTATTTTGATTACAACGATAATAGGATCCCAATGTTTTTTTATATGTTTAAGAATTAATTTCTATAAAACATTTACTTTGATTACAACGATAATAGGATCCGAATGGTAAGAGGACCATAAGCTTTGCGGTAGAGTATGGGAATTTTCGATTCATAAAATTGTTAATCGGCGATGTAAATAACACGTAAGTTAAGTTTAGTGGAAATTGGTTCAATAGATTTTTAGACGAAACATAAGTGTCCCTGTCCATAAAGATGCGAAGTTATAACTTTTTCAAAAAAAATATTTTTTTAATATTTACGTACGCGCTAAAAAAACTATACGTAATAAGAAAACGTAATAAACGACAAACAAACAAATTCATAAGTTGCCATAAATATTTTATTTATTTATTTAGAAACACCAGGGTTTGTTGGTGATTTGCAATATTAAAAAAAATATAAGGTAAAGTTATTATTAAATTTTAGGTTATGAAGTTCGAAAAAAAATGGCCGCTTTGATTATATGGCATTTGCAACTTTAATATAACCTTTATAAAACTATAAGCTGAGTAAGTGAGTCCCATAGACAACTTTACAGCTTTAACTCTTCGTAAATCAATTGCTGTACTTCAATATGTTTCTAAGCTGTATAAGGGTGGGTCTTGTAACCACTATACAGTCTCTGGTGGAGTAAGGGTAATGAAGTAGCTTTTGTTTTGTTTGTTCTATAAAGGTTATTTATTCGAATACTATACAGCTGTTAGCTATAAAATGGTTATCAATTAGTATGCGATTATACTACCCTTATTCGACAAAAAGGCTTTATACGACAAAGGATACTAAAAGGTAATATAATCCAAATGGCATAAATGCCACCTTTACATAGCTAAGAGTTAATCTGATCGCCTTTACATGACTTTTAATCAGCTTAACGCTATATTCGGTACTTCTTATATGGCTTTTGTGCGTGTTGTGATCTGTCCCATGGTCCTTATAGAGCCTCATGCTTATTTGATTCTGTCACCCAACTGGGACTAGCCCGTTCTAAGCTGGACAGGGCTCTAATAATACAATAAATAATTTAAAAGGTAAGTAAAATTCTCATAAAATTAAAATGCCCCAAAATGTGGTCCTCAAAACAAAGAAAAATTATGAAAAATATTTTTTTTCTATGGAGACGCATTATTCTGTACGAATATCAAAGTTTGTCTGGAAAAACGATATTGATATAGGTACCTACTTTTTAATTCGAAACTCTTTAAGATTACTCTAATAAACAAATAAACAAAATGGTGTTTTATGGTTTTTCAAAATTCGACCCCTAAAGGAGTAAAACGGGGTTTTAAAGTTTGTATGGATAAACGATTTTAGATGGACTTTTTATTTCGAAACTTCGTAAGATTACTCTGATAAACCAATAAACAAACGGGTGTTTCGTGTTTTTTCAAAATTCAACCCCTAAAGGGGTAAAACATGTTTCCAAAGTTTGTATGAATAAACAATATTAGACGTGCTTTTTATTTCGAAACTTTGTAGGATTACTATAATAAAAAATAAGAAAATACGTCTTTCGTGGTTTTTTAAAATTCAACCTTTAAAAGGGTGAAAAGGGATTTTAGAATTTGTAGGAGAAACGATATAGATTGACTTTTTAATTTGAAACTTTGTAAGATTACTCTAATAAACAAATATGCAAATAAGTGTACCAAATTTTTCAAAATTCAACCCCTAAAGAGGTGAAACTGGGTTTTAAAATTTCTATGGATGAACGATTTTAGATGAACATTTTTTCAAAAGTTTGTAAGATTACTCTAATAAACAAATAAGCAAATAGGTGTTCGTGTTTTTTTTAATTCAACCCCTATAGGGGTAAAACGGGGTTCCAAAGTTGGTATGAATAAACGGTATAAAATGGAAGATTTATTTCGAAACTTTGTAAGATTACTCTAATAAAAAAATAAGCAAATAGGTCTATCGTGTTTTTTTTAAAATTCAACCCCTAAAGGGGTGAAAAAGGGTTTCAATTATATTAAACAAATAAGCAAATACATGTTTCATGTTTTTCAAAAAATTACCACTTAGGGGTGAGAAGGGGTAAAAAACCCCAAAAATCAAAATAGACTCGCGCGACGGTTCCCGGGCGCGAGAAGGCGCTAGAACCTCATTATAAATTCAACATTTGTCTCGATAACATTCGTAGCGCAAGCACTTCACGCCTCAACTACTTAGTTGATCATTAACTTTATTGATAGGGGTACAGAGAAGGACGTAGTATACCGTATATATTACACGCAAAAACTTACCACGTGATTAAAAAAAAGGGATCTATCTTACCCTAAATTTAACGCGAGCAAAGATGCGGGCAACAGCTAAAGTAACCATATAACTTTTGATATGCCTAGTAAATACGGTAAATTTAAGGAGAGTTTGATGTACGGGGAGTTTGATGCTCTCGAGGGCATCCATCAAATTCGTAGATAATTGCAGCGACGTCGCCGCCGTATCAAATATCATAGGTGCCTAGTGGCGCTATCGCTTAGTGACGCAACGAAAGGGAAAATATTGTGATTCATCGTTTTGTGAGTGGAGAGTGAGTGGCTTTCGCCCCAATAGAACAGGCGATTGAAGCGATTGTCGGACACGGGGCGACGCGACGACGAGACCGGACAAATATTGTTATTAAGAGGGGAGCGGAGACGGCGACGCGACGCAGCGACGCGCCGCGCTGACGGGACCGACGACGCAACGGGACGCCGCGTCGCGCCGGTGGGACCGTCTTCCGACGTAGAGACGCCCTGCTCGCAAACGCGCGTCGCGCCGCTACCGACCCCTCTACAAACCGTAACCCATGGATGTAAGAATAAAAGGAATGATGATGTCATGCGACGCATTAGTTTCACTGGTAAACCCGAGAAACATTAATTCTTAGTCTCATATTTCCACCAATAGTACGAATTATTTAAGTTTAATGTCTACTACGCGCTAGCCCACAGCACGATTTTATATGGAATATTAGGATGGGGGGGTTCTACAGATTCGGCGTTAGATCCGCTTGTTAAAGCGCAAAAAGCTCTCCTGAGGGTCATGTCCAGAAAGCCACATCGATATCCAACAAACGAACTACTAAAAGAGCTGAGACTTTTGGACGTTAGACAGATTTATGCAAAAGTAACCCTACTTTATTATCTCAACAATCCGCACACACACAACATCACTGACCACAAGATTCTAACTAGAGGTTGCGCGTCAGAAAAACATTTAATTAAAAAAACCAAAACTAAATTTGCGCAAAGGCACTTTAGTTGTGTTGCTCCTAAACTCCACAATTACTTTCAGGATAAGTTAAAACAATGCAAAAGCTTACATATGGAAAAGGGAAAACTTACTTTGTGGCTGTTTGAGACCGGCAGGGAAAAGGTAGCTGAAATTATTACACATATCCTCGTTTAAAACGACGTTATCAATTTAATTTAATATTACAATTATATATTACTAATAAATACGTGTATGTAAATGCAAATGTATGTAAATAATAATAGTATGTAAATAATACAGGTAGGTAAATGTATATATTTATATATAAATGAGAATAATATATGTATAATGTTTAATATTACATAAACATGTAAATATCACCATAGTTCTATAATTGCAGTATAAAATTACGTGCGCATCTTAATTTAAAAGAAAAGAATCTACCCTAGTACGGGCATTAACCTAGTTGGGTAGTTTTTAAGACATAAGTTTTGTACTACTTTCTCTTAAATAAAGCATTATTATTATAAAAAAAAAAATTATTATTATAAATGTCTACAGGATGTTTGGCAGATAAACCGACACATTTTTTGAGGGTTGGGGGGGGGGGGGGGGGGGGGTAATTTGCTAGCTTTTAAACATAGACCCTATGTCCCTAAGTTTTTTTTAATGTATTACCCGAAATTTTGCGTTTAAGTCGCCATAACTTTATTGTTTGTGGTAGTAATAGCACAAAATATTCTTTATTGTATTCAGAATACTTTTATTGTATTTTGCAATGCATTGTTATTGCATGAGTTGACTGCATATTTTAAATCTGTTTCATTATTAGAGTGGATGTTCAGCCCTGACAAAGTATTAGTTCTTATTTTGACCAAATACTGAATGCTTTTTATTACATGTAGCCTATCATTGGAATGGCTATAAACTACAAATCTTTTTAAAATAAAGCTAAGTTCATAATATTTTTTAAGCTATTGCATAGCTTTTATCGCGGGCCTAGTAGGCCAGCGCGGTGACCGAATGAAGAAATTTCTTAACGAAAATTAATGATTTTAAACTGATAATTACGTCTAAACGAGTACTGCTTACGATTCGAAAAAAATATATGTTAAACAAGAACATTTTCCTAATATTCTTAGCTTTGAATATTTTAGATTTTGTTTATATTACATAGTGTAATTAATTTGTGAAATTAGGTCTAACCGAACACAAAAACGACTACTACGCAAATACTATCTGGCGTATTATTATGAAATCTGCACCATTTTCAAGATAATTTAAATATTTATCTTTTTACCTACGATTTTTTTCGAATAATCCGGTTTTTTTTGCTTTATCGAATAAAAAATTCGTGCGCGGCGCTCTATCGGAAGATGTTTTAAATATTCCGAATCATTTGCTACCGCAGCCGCAAATGATTCGGAATAATTTCAACGTTTTCCGATAGAGCGCAGTAATCTGATATCAGAAAAAATATAATAAATAAATAATTATAATTGCATAAGTTGTTAAAAAGGCTATGCAATAGCTTTACCGCGGCAGTCTCCGAGTGCCACACGTATTTTTAGTTTTTCTTAATAATGAATTGACACATTTCGTACATCTAAACTTTTTTAAGATTTTGGAAGTTCGTAAGTCATTTTTTTAAACTATTTGTATGGAATAATAATTTATTTACATTGCGGAATATAATAAAAGTATTTCGTTCTATTGCTAACATAAGCAAAAAAGTTATGATGACCCGCAATATTTCGGAAAAAATAATGATTAAAAAAACAGTGACAATTAGGACATAGCGTCTATGCGTGAAAGCTAGCAAATCACCTACCCAGTCTCTCAAAAAATTATTTCGGTTTGTCTGCTAAACATCCTGTATACTACGGCTTTTAATAAAAAAGTGACAATGAGAATTATGAAGTCAACTTTTATTGAATGCTCTTTTATTTATCCTCATAGTCACCTTTTAGGTTTATACAATAAATATATCCTTACCAAAAACCTAATATATCCTTACTATAATATCCTTACAAAAACGCTTCATGCCGATTACTTAAATATTCTCGCCCTGCTGCTACTACAGCGTCATCGTCTTCTAATTTTAGGTCTCTCAAATGTCCAGTTCCAGATGATCAGTTTCCAAAATCAGAAATTGATAGAAATCACAAAGTTCGGAGAGTATGGAGAAAGTTCCAGTACTTCAAAGCCAGCTTCTCCAATATCGCAACTCTGGACTTGGGTCCTGGGGTGTTATCTGGGAGAAACCGAAAATTTTATCGAGTTTGCCTCTTCGTTTTTCATGTATTTAGATTTTTTTTCAGCATATACAGCCCCCGTTATAATAGCTCCATGATCAAAAAATTCGATCATTACAACCACCGGCTGTCCCAGAAAAGAGAGCCTATGATCTTCCCGTTGGATGGAATGGCCTTGTTTTTTTTTGGAGTTAAAGATGATGGTCGTTTCCAGGTCACTGACTGCTGAAGCCATTTTTGTCCATAGTTATGAATCAAGTTCAGGATACTGTTGTAACAAATGTAAAGAACGTAGCGAAGTCTTCAGTCTACTTTTTCTGCGCGTCCGTAAGCATGCTAAGTGTTTTTACAAGCATTCTTAGTACGATCATGTAAAATACTATGCGCACTACCTATCGAAACCTTCACTTCTTTAGCAATAAAAGAAACTATTACAGGATGATCTGCCAAAACAATTTTTTCACGTTTTTAACCATTTCTTTAGTTACTGCGGTCGTAGGACGACCCAAACGAGGGTCATCGTTAACTTGAAGTTCTTTACTTGAACTCAGCACTCAAACGAACAAACTTAGAATATGGGGGAGCATCATCCCCTAATGTATCTCGTAACTCTTGAAATACTTTTTGGTCCGTACGGTCTGTGCGGATTCGATTGGTGTTACCTAGACCAAAACCTGGCATTGCGGTGACCAAGACCAAAACCGGACGATTAGACTCCGTTTATCTACCACGCTTTTATCCCATTTTGACTGCCCGGCTACCTTAGTTTCGAAACTGTTATAAAGGATGACTTTTTAATTAGTGACATACTTGAAATGGGTGAATCAGAACGAGCAAATAAGCAAGTTTTGATAACAAATTGTTGAATCAAATAATATAATAAAATTATTTATAAATTACATTTTATACCAAATGATTCAAAAAAGTTTGAGAATTGATCGGCTGTTTTATTTGACATAGCTAATGGATCGAGGTCGTTGAGCTCGGCGGTACTGAATGCCGTTGAATACCACATTACATTACATTACATTTTCGTCGTGTCCAATTGACGGCTAAAGACCGCTCTTGGACGTGTCAAAATAATTGGGTTATGTAGTAAATTTCGCTACTACTCTTTACTGAACATACATAGTTAGTCAAGAATTAACTAGTCAAGAATAATCAAAATAGAAGCTTAATATTTGAAGTAGTTAGTGATTCGAAAAGATACGTAGAAAAATTATTTATCGTAATATTCAAATTGTCAGTAAAATGTTAAATAATCAAATTAAATCTACGTTATGCATTTTAAACTAAAAGTACAGATATAAGACCATATAAAATAATCAGACAATAAGGCTCTACTTTTTTAAGTAATTTAAATGGGCACAATATTTGAAAAATCGTGGCCCTCAAATTCGGCCCACAATAGTCTCGAAGCAAGGCCACAGATGGCGTTGCACTGTTATTTCTGATCGATGTATTTTGAATATTTACCAACACTTATTGAACTCTTTTAAAACAGAATAGACATTGCAAATAAAACAGTGCCTAAAATATATCTAATAGTTGGAAAAAAGTTTTTTAATTCTTTTTTACTATTGTCATCTATCGGTTATTATACACGCGACTATAAACGCCATTCCGTGCCGCCGAGCTCAACGACCTGGGTATGACAAACGTTTTTTACTTTACATGCCAAATAAATCTATAAAAAAATACGAGAAAAACTGTGTTTTTACTTTTTTCATATCTTAAAAAATGGATGAGATATTTACGATCAAAGTGCTTATTTCCGGCCGAATGATTTTAAAATCGCGGGCGCGCGCTCACTAGCCGATGACGTCACAGCCTTGGTCATTCGACAGCTGCGCTCTCGTTCGCACGCCGCTACGCTGTAAAAATCTAAATTATAAAATTCTCTGTGGTAAAAATAGGAAAAAAATACTGTATTGTGCCTCAGTGCTTCAATTCAACCGTTAAAACCCCTGGTAAACTCTTTTTTTATATGCCAGTTTTTATGTGACTTCCAGTTTTGAAGAAAAATCTTTGATATCAACAAATACTCACAGTCATTACGATGTATTAGATGAAACATACATTAGCGATTCTGAGGCTGATTTCGATAAGGAATCTTTTAAAACATACATGCAGAAAGCCGCTCTTTTATATGTTTCTCGGGAGCCTCAGATGCTTTTAGGCATCCCAAAACAATGGTATTGTTGCATTCAGCTTTTAAGTGAATCTTGCAAATGCTCACCAAGAGATGTGATGGTAGTCCTAAAAAAGATCCGCGTATATCAATCCAACGCGTCACTTGCGCTTGATTTTGGTATTACAAGCGGTTCTGTAGGAATTATTTTTAGAAAAAATATTCCAATAATTTCATCTTGTATGAAAAGTCTTGTATTTTTTCCAAAATCAACAAAAGTTGTGTCTAATATACCAATGCCATTTCGAAAGAGATACAGCAATGTCAAAAGTATTATAGATTGTCTGGAAATACAAATAAAAAAACCGACAGAAGCAGCAAAGCAAGCACTAACATGGTCAGAATATAAATCATGTAATACCATGAAATACTTGATATCCATAACTCCGGATGGTCTTATTAATTTTATTTCTGAGGGATATGGAGGAAGAGCATCTGACTCCGTCATATTTGAGGACTGTGGATATCTAAATTTGCTACCTAAAAATAGTGCAGTTATGGCTGATCGAGGTTTCAAGAATGTGGCTCATCTTTTGCAGCAAAAAGAATGCACCTTGATACGCCCACCTAGTGTCAGCGCTAACATAACTCCAACAAAAAGTGAAGTACTAGAAACAAAAAAAAATGCAGCTTTGCGTATACATGTCGAGAGAGCCATCGGCAGATTAAGGAACTTTGGATTCTTGATGCCACATGCTACTGTAGATCTTAAACACGTTGATTTATTAGACTACGTAATGATGACTGCCTGCGGTATAGTTAATTTACATAACTCACTGTTTAATTTTTAAGAATGATTTTTCAGAATAAAAGACTTCATACAAATATACCATTTTATTTCTGAATATCAGTTGGGACTCCTATTTTAATAAGTTTTTCAAAAACACACTCCTTCCAAAACTTACTAATTTTAACAAAAAGATTCTAACAATAGCTTTTATCGTATAAAACTTCGTAAACATCCACTTCTTTTGACACTTCAAAGTCTGCATGTGCAACACAAAAAAAACCTTTTTCTTTTCCTGTTAAGAGCATCTGGGTCTGTACTTGTGCTAAATATTGCTTACCTAATGATCCATCTTCATAATATTTATTAACTGTTGCAGCTTTTGATGGACACTTTATTTCTATAACGTGAGTCTCAGTTACTCCGTCTGGTGATGCTCCAAAAAATGGATAACTTTCACTGAGATAAAGTCCAGAGGGTTTAATCGAAATATTTTTTTTAATTTCCACTTCTTTTTTCACAATTTCTTCCAAAACTTTCCCTCTTTTCATCCCATCAGTTTCAATCAATAGCTTAGCCCCAAATATTTCCTCAACAAGAGTTCCATTTTGTGTGCGGCATTGAGCAGCTTCATGAGTTTTCGATGCAGTTACTCGTCCATACCGCATTTCAAACCAAAGGTCTGAACTGGCTTGCGCCTTGGTTGCTGATTCGACAAGTTGGCATCTTTCATCTGTCATTTCAGTTATGCAATAATTTAAAAATGATTCAAAACTTAAATTTTCATTGCCTTCTATAAAAGTACATATAAGGTTATGCATGGATAATTTTTGTACTTCTGATTTATCTTTAAAGTAGGCTGAAAGCTGACAATCGAGCCCAAGATCATTTATTTTTTGCACAATTTTGTCAATAAAGTCGTCGTTATTAGGTATTTCTGTGACCTTGTTATTTTGAGCAAAATCCTTGGCTTTGATGAACTTCAATGTAGTTCCAATACCTGTAACCATTACAACAATATAACAATATAATACGACATTACAATAATATAATGATAGGTGCTGTACTGGGTGTATAATAAACTACACCAGCTGTAACCTATTTTAAATCTCTATTAATCACCTGAAAGAGTTGCCTTCTTCCAGTAACATTTAACTGAAGTCGGCGACGGCTCCTCCGTTCTGCGGTGAAGCCACATTAAAAATGCCACAGAATGTTTACATCCACCTTTGCTAGCTGCGCAGTCTTCACAGGATATGCTGATTACCTCCTCTTCCTTCTCGTTGCATTGCAAAACACAGTGGTAAGGTTTTGAACGCACTTTGTGTTCAGGAGTTATTCGGCACTTGACGGTACATACGTCACCCTCTCTTTTTAACTGTATATACCCTATGGCGTCATCTCCGTAGCTCTCTCTTCCTGACCTAGAACCATATAACACTTCGAATTTAAAAAAAAAACCTATACAAAACGTACGTTTTTAATGTACTATTAGAACGGATTAACCGATTGTGATAAAACATGTCTATGAACCACTGTTAAAAAAACAACATTCAAATTTAAAAAAACTCATCGAAATCGGTTCACCCGTTCATGAGCTACGGTACTATCGACAGACATACAGACACACAGATAGACATACAGACAGATACACATAGCGGTCAAACTTATAACACACCTCTTTTTGCGACAGGCGTTAATAAATAACCAATAAAAATGATAAGTAAAAATTTGCAGCCCGCTAGTTGATCACCATTGATTTCTGAACTATTATTTATTTTTATTAAAAAAAAGACTAAGTAATGCTTACTTAGAACATACATACCTTTTCATCTTTATTCCACGAATTTCGGCAGCTGTAAAATCCTGATTCTTCATGAAGTATTGTGCCACCATTAAACTATCCACTCTTGGCAGATTGTCCGACTGACCTTTTAGAAAACCTTCTTCCATTCTACACACTACACGTTTCACTTTAGTGTAATCGGATATAATGGATAATTTATATTTTTCTTTGAAATACAAGCACCACTATAGCTAATAGGAAACGAAGACGGGCGGATCAACGCACTGAGCGCAGCGCCGCGTATGTAGCGCGGGCTAACAAGGCTGTGACGTCATAGTACGAGCGCGCGTAATCTTTCAAATTGAAAAAAGGGCCTAAACTTCTCGTCGTTATAACTTCGGAAATACTGCATGTATTGAAGTGAAATAAAAACTAATGTAATGTACATGATCTAGGCTTTGATTTTAGGTGTATTTGATAGTAATATTTTGACCCTTTTGTGTTCTCCATTAGCAAGGTCAAACAAAAAGCTGATCGATTAACAAAGTTTTCTAAATCATTTGGAATAAAATGTCATTTTAAAATAATTTTATTATTTTATTTGATTCAACAATTTATTGTCAAAAGTTGCTTATTTGCTCGTGCTGATTCACCTATTTCAAGGATGCCACTAATTAAGAACTCACTCTGTATGCCGCGAAAACTGTGTAAATTATTTACATCGTATTGCGCTAAAGCATTTCAGGGTAGCATTTGTAAGAGGGTAGAGTGGGCGCCGCGGCGCCTGCGACTCGGGGTCGCGGCGCCTGCGACTCGGCGTCGCGGATATGTGCTTTCGGCGCCTTCCTCTCCCCTTCCCCTCTATTTGGTGAGTAATTTATAGCTGGATACTATCGGTTTCTTTTGGAAACTTCTCGCCAGTCATAACGTCAATCGTAAAATCGTTAATAGGCGCCATATTTCTAGAGGCGATGATGTATGGGCGCCAGACTATTGAAAGCATTTATTGTTGTTGGCAGGTAACCTACTGTCGAACTCACCTACATAGATAGCGAATTCAGGCGTTAAATGTTCGCAACTTCTAACGGATCTGACAGTAGGTCGGTGTCGACTACAAAAGGCGAACCTATCACCCCAGGCTGGTATAACGATATGTGATCATTCTTTCAGCCTTGGGATGAGCGTAGAAGACTTAGAGACAAGACAATCTACTATCTAGCTTTACCAACAAGCCCGTTAGAGGCCAACGCCTTACGGCGAGGCACCGGGAAAGATAACCAACGGGCAGCCTCGCCGCTTAACTACCAGTTTTGGAAGGATATCTCCGTCTGGAATTAATCTTCAAGGTACCTCCGTCCTCCCGACTGATTACGGGTCCAAATTCGCTTAACGGCCTCTATCTGTTGTATTACAGCGGTAATTCAATTTGAATTTATCGCGGACCTGGGCGTCCTTTGCCCGTAGTGCCACACGGGTCGGGTGGCCTATAGGACGTTTCAAGAGTGGCATGACAACAGATCAACATCCACCCCCGCTGCTTAGAAGACAGTATATTTCCATAGACTCCAGACTCCTTCAGCAATTAGTCAGAGTGCACAACCGATTGGCGTCGCCTAACGATGCGCAAAACCGCCCAGTAGCTCCGGGATACAATCCCACCAGGCGAAACCGGTCTACCAGCCGTGAGGCCTGAGACGCGAGAGTTTTCGGGGTAGCCTTCCGCATGTGGAGGCTTCTGAATAGGAGATGAATCGTGAGTTGAGCCGATCTGAGAGCAAAATAGATCTTATGCCCCAAGCTGCACGAAACCATTCTCTACCCACGGATCTGACAGCCAGATACTAGTCTTAACACGTAATTGCCGGTTTTTTAAACTGGCCACTAGGACTTTTGTATTTAACGGTTCCAGCGCAGTTGGCCATTAAGACCTGCTCGTTATATTTGGTCGGCTCAACTCACTTCAACTCCTATCCAGTAGCCTCCTCTAAAAGAGACGAACCTGGAAAGGACTCTGTTTCCCCTGTCATGTCAGGTGGATTAGTTACTCTGGGGGATGTCCTTTGGGCGCTCCTGGTCGGATTGTGCGGCGTCAGTTAATCGACTGTACCCTCCGGCGAATAACTGGAGAGGGCTGGAACGATCTTATACGTTTCCTAAGCAGCGGGGGTGGATGTTGATATGATATCAGGCCCCTTTGAAACGATCCGTTGGCCACCCGATCCCGTGTGGTATTGACGGATAAAGGCCGCTTTGGTCTACGATAAATCCAAATTGCATTACCGCTAACATCAGGTAGGGGCCGTGCCAGCGACTTCGAATCTGTTACCAGACTGGAGGTTGAAAAATTCATCCAAATAAGGGAGCGAGGTTGGCCGCGAGCGAATTGGTTAAAGTTGAACTTTATTTAACTAGTGTAAATTTTATTTCAAACCCATGTTTTTCGATTTTCAAATCAGTTATTATTTTTGGCGCTCTGTCGTTTGTATATTTTCTTCTCGAATATTTTCGTGTAAGCGGTTGTACGAATACATGAAAGAGTCAATTGAAAGTAGCGTTATTGTCGAATATGAGGTTCTGGGCCGGTACTATCTATCTATTACAGCTTCTTGCGGTGTGATACAAAAGTCGCACTTCGCCGCTGCTTCTGCACGACAACTCCCGGCCACAAACTTCACAGAAAATAGTCATAGCGTCGCAAGAATTCCGACTGGAGCCTCTCTGACAGCCACCGTACTCGCCGTAATTTTCTCCAACAGACTTTTTTCGGAATTTGGATAACTTTTTGCAGGAGAATAAAAATCAACTCCGAAGAGGCATTATTTTTTAGGCGATTATTTTTTAATTTATATTTTAATATAATATTCTCCTTGACTATTAAATCACATTATGTACTATATTATAATTGTTTGTGTAGGTATTATTAAATATAGTATTACGGACATGCCAACTATCATGATAGTTAATTAATTCTTAGCATTTCGTTTTGTGACGCATCCAAGTCTAGGAATGCCTATCTACTGGAGTAGTTGATTGTATTGTATTGTAATTATGAACTACAAACTAACTACTCGCTGATCGCAAGTAAATATATGATGGAAGGTGGGAACCTCAAGAGTACATAGCTCTCTTGATCGCCTATCACGGATTTTAATGATTTCGACATTAGCCATGGCCGATTTTCCTTGGAAGGTTGTCCGAATGCTCAGCGGTCAGCAATTCATGCCATTAAGATCGCCATTGATACTTATTAACAACGTCGTTAAAGCTTAGTTTGGACTGGCGCCTTACTGCGGTAACGCTGATTAATGACACTACTTTGCTACAGCGGCGACAAGCTAAAACAAGCCTTATACTCTAATTACATGTTCGCATTCAATATATCGAGCAATCGGACAGGTGCCGGTTACATTAGGTTTATCTTGATCGAGGCTGAGCTTTGTGCCTGCTTTCTGTATTCTGTTATGTCATGGTTTTTATTACTCGACAATTTACTCGAAACTTTTACTTGACGTGTTCTCACAATGATTCTGAAAGTGCACTGGCCGCTCGTCTCCATGTTACCAAAAAGGAAACAAGTAAATATA
This sequence comes from Micropterix aruncella, assembly GCA_944548615.1. Taxonomy (NCBI): domain Eukaryota; kingdom Metazoa; phylum Arthropoda; class Insecta; order Lepidoptera; family Micropterigidae; genus Micropterix; species Micropterix aruncella. Next base: position 9,006,692 of record OX155958.1, read on the forward strand.
AAAAAAAAGAATAAAAACACGACTGCCTTTACAGAAAGTGAAGTATTGTACTTATATTTCTTTTATTACGGTTTTTTTATGAAATATTAGTGGTTTATGTATTTATCCATATAGATACCTACATGTATATTTCCGGAATGTACTCAATCCGGTACGATATATTTTTGTTAATGTATTGATATGTGTACATTTAGGCCACTACTTACTCGATATTTGGACCGTTAGGGTACCTACATTTCGTATAATTAATTTTGCAAAATTAATATTCGAAAACTTCTATTCGTTACTGGCCCTACAGATTTTATTCCTACGGCCGCAAAAAAACAAAACGAAAAAAAAAAAAATCTGTCAAATGATGACTGTCATGTTACTAACACGTAACTCGGCGAATTATATCGAAGATGCTGTTTTCTCCTTATATGAGAGCAATGGCACGTCGTGTAATGTGTTTAGGGTTTATCTATGTATGTTTTCCGTTTCTTTATTCCACCATAACTTCTAAACCCTTGAACCGATTTAGAAGTGCATGGTATTGTTAGAACCCTTATGTCGTCCCAAATGTCATAGGGTAACTTAACTGTTCAAATATCAAGTAAGTAGTAGCCTAAATGTCCAAATGTCAATAATTATATCGTATGTAATTTCAAATGAAATGTCTGATTGAGTATATTCCGGAAATATGCATCTATCAATATGGATAAAAACGTAAACGCATAAAGCATAATGAAAATAATTATGAAAACAATATTTCACTATCTGACGTGTTTTTTTAAATATATATATATTTAGTTGTTATTCATTCATATATTATGCAATTTCCGTAGTATCGGTACATTTTAGTGTTTGTCGGGACGTAAACAGAGGTCTCAATAACGGTGCGAGTCCCGATATATCGGGATGGATGGCAGCCCTACTCATGGGTCATTCCATTCCTAGGAACTGGCCCACTTGCCATGGCTCCAAAAAGACCCATTCCGGTTTACGAACGGATCGCTTATAGCACGGATCCTGAACTTGGCCGCCTGGAACAGAACGCCCGACCGACTTTCCCCGTAGGTTTCCCTAATTCCTGATGGCGCCATCATGGGTGAATGTAATGACCAAAAACCAGTCGTAGCAAATTCGATGTCGGTAAAGCTAGTCTCATCGCACTTATCGTAAATATTTACGATCTTTTCCGCGTAACCTTTCGGGGTTTGTTATTGGTGAATGCGCGACGAGGTCGCCGCCGCAGGTCTTTAATTACACGGCAACCTGTACGAGGCAACGGTTCATCGGTACCACTAGATATTTACACCTCGTCTAAAATGCCTGGTGATTATCGCCGGCAGTTGCGCGAAATCTTTGTTTTATACAATACTAGCTGACCCGGCGAACTTCGTACCGCCTAACAGTCAATGAATGTCGTGTTACACATTAGCTGAACTCAATTTATGATTTTATTAAAGTAATACAATGAATACAAAATAAATATTAAGTTCACTACTTTATTAAGATAATAACACATAAAGAAATATAAAAGTACAAAAATTAAATATACCAATCGCGTGTCAGCAAGACATGATTGAATTAAACTATTGTGCAGCATGGAATGCACTCGGTTTAATTCTCTTCATTGATGCACCTTGTGATATACGACATTTTTTGTTTTTTTATCAGGCGCAAGAACAAATAAAGCGGTTGATTTGCCGACACTTGAACATGCCACGTATAACTTACCATGGGAAAATACGGATTTACATTTTGTTTGAGAAAATGTTTTTCTTTTATTTTAATTTTTCACCAACTTTCCAATTTTTCTTTTTAAGTTATTCTGCTATTCGGGACGGAGACAAATACAACAAATCAAAAACCATAAAAATCGGTCCAGCCGTTCTCGAGTTATAAGTGTTCGAACAAACCCGATTGGATTTTTTTTCCCCAAAAAATAAAATGTTTGGGAAAATGTTTTTTCTTTTAATTTATTTTTTCGGAAAAATTTTTTTTTTGGAAATAATATGTATGGTAAATGTTTTTCTTTTATTTTATTTTTTCGGTAATTTTCCAATGTTTTAGTAGTTATTATGCTATTCGGGACGGAGACAAATACAAAAAAACAAAAACCATGAAAATCGGTCTATCCGTTCTCGAGTTATAACAAACGCGGTTTCACCCGCTTGGTGATGAAAAATTGTGAAAATGATGCTTTAAAGTATTTTATATTTTCTTTAATTTTTCAATGTTTTTATATTATTTTGCTATTGGGGGCGGAGACAAATCCAACAAATTAAAAATCATGAAAATCGGTCCATCCGTTCTCTAGTTATATATATGTGTTCGAACAACTATATTGTTCGAACAACTATATATATGTATCTTCGAATAACTATATTGTGAAATGTATGTAAATTGGAACTAAGTATTTTTTATGATGATCTCACTAATAGGTATTATACCCTAAAGTTTGTAAGGATACATAGGTACGGATGTATATGATGATTGATGATAATGCAAAAGTTATAGGTAGCTACTGCAATATACTCCTATAAACTATGTTAAACGATTTATTTAGGTCAGCACAAACATGCAGATTTTGCGATTTAGAAACGCGTGAGCAAGCCACATATAGCTGGCCGTGGGAAAAACACGGCGTGCCCAAATATATACCTGCTACCTTTAAGGTTTGACCTTGCGATTTGTTGATAGTCATTGAAAATGCAACTTTTAATGGGAACTGCAGGCGTTTAAAATTAAATGGTAAGTTATTGGGTATAATTGGGATACGTGGTATAAGATCATTGTTTCCCTTGGCTTCTCCAGTTAAGATTGTGGCCTTCACAATATGCCTTCCTAGTTCGGTGACTCGCAACCGAGTACCGTTGCATAATCTTGGCGCGTCCAAGTTACGCATTAACAAAACGGGTACACCTACTTTTAATTCCAACTTATGTGATGGCACCCCAGATAACTCCAATGAGTTTAGGAACTCCGCGGGGTAAGTCGTAGTGTCATCGGATGATATAACTGTGTCGATGGAGTTATACACTGATGTTTCGCTGGTTGTTTCGTCCAAGATTTTTTTATTTATTTTCGCAACAGTCTCATTTGTTGGTGCCAGTATGGTTCTTTCACACAACCAATTTTCGTCAAGAATATATTGTTGCAGATTTGGAAAAACTTGATTAATGAGTTCGTCTTCCGACTCCACGACATGGAAAAAGTGGTGTGTGAAAAGAACCATACCTTCTTGGCCGGTGTGTAGGTGGCTTTCACCAATTTCTATGAGTTTTTGAAAAAATGCTCCTGACTCGACATCGCTGAATAACTGGACTCGCATGTTAGTGGTAAGATAAAGCTTTTCAACTTTAGTCCACAGATATGATGCTTTCAGACATGCGTTAATCTCGTCTGCTGCAGTACCTCTCTCGATAACAGGTAAAGTCTGTCTGAAATCCCCTGCCAATAACACTACCACACCACCCATCAACTTTTTATTGCGTTGAATGTCTTGTAGACAGAGATCAAGCGCCTCGATGGCGCGTTTGTGTGACATTGTGCACTCGTCCCACACGATCAGCTTACATTGTTGCAACAGGTCGCCGCGGGCACTGTTCTTACTGATGTTGCACATTGGGGTTTCTTCCCTTGCCAGATTAAGAGGTAATTTAAATACCGAGTGTGCCGTCCGTCCACCGCTCAGTAATGTAGCAGCGATCCCAGAGGAAGCCACTGCTAATGCAACATTACGGTCTTTACGAATTTTTGATAGAAGCAAATTAAGCAAAAATGTTTTTCCCGTACCCCCCGGGGCATCAAGAAAAAAAAGGCCGCCTTCACCAAGCTCAACTCGTTGTAATATTTTGTTATAAATGTCTTTTTGCTCGGGTAGCTAGGCGTGGCTCAGTTTCGCTTACCTGAGCATCTAATAAAGCGGCATCGTAGCTTGATGACATCGATCGACAGCTCTCCTCGACGCTGTGGTATGGGCATACCGAAGTCGGACAATTTCTTTCCGGAAATTGATATTATTTTGTCCTCTATAAGTCTCAGTGCTTCATTCAAACAAAGATTATTGTTGACTTGATCCATCCTTTCAAATCTGTGCAAGATATCTTCTGATAATGAAGTTTTATACTTATCCCATAGTTGAAGAGGATTTGATAAACCGCAAGTGCATATCAATATTGCAAATAGCTCCCTTATTTGCGAAGGAGAGCGACACAGCACGGCCTCTTCCATTGTGGCATCCCAGTGGTTGTCATCTTCCAACAACCCCAACTTCTCACACGCTTGTCGAAAAGTTTCAAGTTCTTGGCCGTCAACTGTTTTTAGATCCGAGAAGTTAGTGGGGCCCTGTATTACATTTAGCAGCATTCGCAAACAGTAACATTCGAAGTTACTAACGTGCACTGTGTAAATGCGCCCAAGAGCATCTCCTGCTTTCACACCTGGCCAGCCGTCGACAGATGTTTCTTGTAAACGACGTTTCCATTCTTTCAACGACACGTTCCAAGTATAGTAGCGGGGTAAGTCAACATAAAGTAATGTTTTTGCAAATGCGTCATTTTGGCAAAGCAGGAAGAATGCAGTTAGTGTCGTCTTAGGTGGTGCGGCCATTCTCTCTCTAAAATTGTTTTCAGTGAAATAAATCCGCTGGCCATTGAACAGATGTACCGCAAGATGAGTGACTGTTGGATGTCTCTCATGCAGAGGCAGACCCAAAATCCGCCACGCTGCTTCGTTACTACTAACATATCGACCGGTTCGAAATGTTTGCACCTCATCTCTCGGGTCAATGTGAACATTCCCGTGCTGTCGTATGTTAAAAATAGCCTGATCACTACTTTTGTTAATATATTTACAAATATATTTTATAGCCTGTACCGTATTGCAGAACTCTACATTTATATGGCAATTAAAAATCTTGATGAGAAGAGGAGAATATGTCAACCAATACTTCCTGTGTTCCACCTCTGATTTTTTGAGTTATCGTACGGCCGCCATCTTCTGGTGCTCTACGCCTGTACAGAGGATAGCCCTTGTCGTTGGTTTGAGTATCTTTTAAAAGCGCCCTTGGATACTTTTTGGTACATTTGCCTTCCTTCATGCATGGTGATGACGGATTTAGTGCACCACAGGGACCGTGAATCATATTTTTGGTCACAGTATCATAGAGCTTTCGATCAGTTTCGGCGTTGGGTATCTCTGCATTTATGACTTCATCAATTTGGTTAGGGCGTAATTTATCCATCAACCACAGCAGTAAGTGCACGTGAGGCAAGCCTCTTTTCTGCCACTCGATCGAGTACATGAAGCACTTCATATCACCAAATATTTTACCTTTTGCAAGTAGAGCAACTAATTTTTGAACTTTTATTTTAAATACTCTGGCTGTTAAGTCATGTCTGTCCGTTGCATTTTGACCTGGAATGAGCTCTTTAGTGATTTCTGGCCAGGCGGGATTACATGTCATTGTAATGAACATATCAGGCCTCCCGTAGTTACGCACGTATGTGAACGCATCCTGGGTGTATTCGTGAAGATATCTCGGGCTATTTACAAATGATGACGGGAGAATTACCATTTGACCCAAGTTATTTGGATCTAAATCCGCATCATTTCTTATCGCGTCTTGTAAATGTATATAATTTTCTGCTAGCAGTTTCGTTTGGTTCAAGGCAATAAACCTTAAGCGCTCACTCTCTACTTTGACGTACATGTCCACCAAAAATTGATGTAGGAGAAGTCGACACCGAAGCAATAAATTAAAATTGTTGCGTCGTACCATCATATGATAAGCATAAAAGTCTGAAAGAAGGCCTTGTCGCACTCGGGAATCTCTGATCTTTCTATGTACGCTGGCGACTTTTTCTACTATCACGCTTTTTACCTATGCAATGGAGATAAAAACGAAGTAATTTCTATAATTACCTACTAACCACAAACAAATTACGCTTTCGTTGTTTTATTGTAAGTAATAATTAATTTACGATTACGATGATAACATTAATTACGGACACATTATGAACACAGCTGTCAATGACGTTGCCATAGTAACGTCACGCAATCGTCGCCATAGTAACGTCGCGCAATCGTTACAAACTTTCGCGTTTATAATATTAGTAGGAAGTAGGATTGTTGAGAAAATTTTCAAAATATATGTTGACGCTTAGAATTTAAATTTCGAATATCAATTTCTTAGATTTTTCCTACTTACTTGACAGTTATCGTTATATTTTAGATAATTCACACTATATCTTTATAAATTATAGCCTATGTGTTATTCTGATGTGTAAGCTATATTATTGTAAAGTTTCATCAAAATCCATTCAGTAGTTTTTGCGTGAAAGAGTAACAAACATCCATACATACATACAAACTTTCGCGTTTATAATAGTATAGGACGTATCATTCATTAAAATTTTAAATCTGGAAAAAACTAAAACAGTGTCTGCTCTAGTAAAGATTTTTTTTTAAATATATATATTTAACGTTCCTACACGTTCCTACACTTTTTACTTTCCTGACGACCTATCGGAAAGGAAAGTATTGTGATCGCGCTAAAAAAAATTTTGAGATGAAGATGGGAATATATATTTTGAGACTCCCTGAGACGATTGAGACTATTTCCAGACCGATCTCTGTCTGTATGTATGTCTGTATGTCTGTATGTCTGTCTGTATGTATGTATTCTTCCACGATAGCGCCCAGACGCTTAATCGGATTGAGCTGAAATTTGGTATATAAGCTTCTGTTAACCGTCGGAGGAACCCATTAGTTTTTGGAGTCCCTACGCCCTACGGTTGTGGTACCTCCCATACAAATTTGGGGTTCCCGGCGAAAAAATTGTTTCCGCGATAGCGCCCAGACGCTTAATCTGTCTAAGTTAAAATTTGGCATAGAAGCTTCTGTTAACCATCGGAAGAACCTATTAGTTTTTGGGGTACTTACGACCAACGTTTGGGGTACCTGCCATACAAATTTGGGGTACTAGAGTAAAAAATGTCGCTGTTTTTTCGCACCTCCCCGGATACTAGTCAGGAAAGTCTTGGGGTGACACAACCGATTTTTTTAAATTTATTTATTAAACGTTCCTACAGTTGATATGAGTTCCTACAGATGGCAGTCAAAATAAGCCACAATTACCTACTACTCGGATATAAATACAAACCAAAATTATAAAATTATTCAAAATTACTACCCGAAAACGTGTATAAATATAGTACCGTGCGAATTAATTGGAACAAAGAGAATTTTTCTTCGAAAAGTGCTTTATTGGACATAAAACAGTAGGTACTGGTCAAAATGTACCATCTAAAGGCGTAGTAAAGTAGCTATAAGGCGTAGTAAACCCCTAGTTAATAATACTAATATTGTTAACTAGCGGAACCCGGCGAACTTCGTCTCGCCAAAATCTGAAACTAAGTGATTTTTTTTCAAATCGAATGGAATGTATTTTAATGCAGTGCTCTATGATACACGATGTTTTTCGTTTTATTTTCTGGCGCAAATATATAAAGAGATGACGGTTTTCCCACTCGCGAACAGGCGACATATAATTGGCCGTGCGTGAAGCATGGATTTTCCAAATTTATTCCACACACAGCCAGTGATTGTCCTTGCGATTTGTTGACCGTCATCGCGAATGCAAGTCGTACGGGAAACTGCAGTCGTTTAAAGTCAAATGGCAAGTCGGTAGTAATCATTGGTATTCGTGGAATGAACACATCTTCTCCCTTGTACTTCCCTTTCAGAATCGTCGCTTCGATAACGTTTGGCATTAATTTCTTCACAGCCAGCCTAGTTCCGTTGCACAATCGTGGCTGATTCAAATTGCGAAGCATGATGATCACGGAACCAACTTTGAATCGGAGATTATGCGGCGGCATTACTGGTAGGTCCAACGAATTCAGGAACTCCGTCGGATAGTTGACAACATCATCTTGATTTGTTATTGTGTCAACCGAATTGTACGCCATCGTTTCGCCTGCAATTTTGCTTTGAATTGTAAAATTCAATGAGTCGACATCGATATTTTTGGCCGCCAAAATTGCACGTTCTCCCAACCATCCATGATTCAGATAGTTTTGAACGATGTTTGGGAAGACTTTTTCAATCAATTCCTCCTTCGATTCGGTGAAATTGCAAAAAATCTCTGGGAAATTGATGTGGCCACTGACGATGTCGACTGGAACGTTTCCATTCCCCAATTGTCTCGAAAAAACTTCCGCCGATTGATCATTCTGGAGTTGGACACGCATGTTCGTCGTGAATTTCAGCGTCTTCACGTGTCTCCATAATGCGGACGCTTTCAAACACGCATTTAATTCGTCGGCTGCTGTTGAACGTGGAATCACAGGAAGAGTTTGTCGAAAATCACCGGCTAAGAGTATCATTACACCACCGAAGATAGTTTGATTATCGCGCAAGTCTCTCATCGTTCGGTCCAGAGCCTCCAACGCTCGTTTGTGAGCCATTGTGCCAGATGATAATTCTACATGTTTGAAGCACTCGCGCCATTGCAGAATTTTTAGAAATGTTGCACGTTGGTGTTTCATTCGCTTGCAAATTTATATATGTATATGTATATATATTTATTTACATTTATTTATTTATTTATTTATATAAATCACCGGCTAAGAGTATCATTACACCACCGAAGATAGTTTGATTATCGCGCAAGTCTCTCATCGTTCGGTCCAGAGCCTCCAACGCTCGTTTGTGAGCCATTGTGCCAGATGATAATTCTAAATGTTTGAAGCACTCGCGCCATTGCAGAATTTTTAGAAATGTTGCACGTTGGTGTTTCATTCGCTTGCAAATTTATATATGTATATGTATATATATTTATTTACATTTATTTATTTATTTATTTATATAAATCACCGGCTAAGAGTATCATTACACCACCGAAGATAGTTTGATTATCGCGCAAGTCTCTCATCGTTCGGTCCAGAGCCTCCAACGCTCGTTTGTGAGCCATTCATCCCAGATGATAATTCTACATGTTTGAAGCACTCGCGCCATTGCAGAATTTTTAGAAATGTTGCACGTTGGTGTTTCATTCGCTTGCAAATTTATATATGTATATGTATATATATTTATTTACATTTATTTATTTATTTATTTATTGATTTAATTTAACAATTCATTTACAAGTGCACAAGTATAACTAATAATCATATCAATAAAAAAAATTATATATAATTAAAATTAAAATTAAAATTAAACACGGCCGATATGAGCATTAGCATTTAAGTACTGCTGCTGCCCAACTAAGTGCCAGGACTTGTTCCAGGGCAGCTAGCTCTCTAGATTTTATATCACATATATTCGGCAATGAATAAAAAATAAATAAAAAGGAAAAGAAATATATATATATTCCCGTCACCATTACAAATTATAACTAATAATCACTAACTAATGATCACAATAGGAAATAGAACACAAAAATAAATAATCGTGTTAATAAAATAAAAATAAAATAAAATGTCAAATGATATCAAACAATAGTCACCAAAATTTATGAATAAGTAATAGTAATAAATAAAAATAAAAAAAGTCAAAGAAAATAATAATAATAATAAGAAATGTCAGGGATAATTGTCTCGGTAGATTAATTTGTGGATTTTTTGCCGGGCGTCATATTTTAGCCAGGAATCAATTTTGGCTTTAAAAGAAGAAGAAGACTTCGGCACATAAATTTTTAAATCTTCATCTAGCATATTAATTGTTCTTTTATTTAGTCCCTATATCTACCTTAGAACAGGTCCCGGCCTAGTTAGGTGACATTGCCACTGGATTGTGTGATGGAATTCAATTTTCTGATATTGGCTTAACGTTAAAAATATTTTTGGGCATACCTAATCCGTAACTTTTTGAGTTATATAATGAATAAAAATAAAATAAATAAATTTGTAAATAAGTGTGCAGCAATTACCTTTACTGTGGGCATAAAATTGTCGCGAACAATATGTGTTGCACCAAATGAAGTCATTTGGAAGCAATTATTGTAATATTGTATGTTCGACAGAAAATGCTTAGAATCTGGTGCATTTCCAGACAACAACGATCCTAATGGTTCTGGTGGTGGAACCAATGGTGTCAATCTCATTTTACCCCCTGCGCAACACAAACCAAGTGGTTCGTGGCGGTACTTCAAGTCACTGCAATATTGGCACAAATGGTCCATTTCTCCAATTTGCACGCATTCATAATCGCTGTATTGTAGCGCCAGATCATAATAGAAAGCCTCTCTGTATGTGTTTTGTCTCAAATTCAATCGTCTTCGCACTGCAACATTACGTATACGTGTCGCTTCATTCATTTCTTGGCGATCCTCATCGTTTTCAGTTGCTCGAACCTCTCTTTGTCGTCTCGCTCGAGCGGTCACCTTGCTGAGATTGGAGCGTCTGGGCAAGGGCATAACTGTGAAAAATGATTGCAAAACCTGGAAAAACAGTCACGAATTACACAAATTCACTTAATTCAGTTGATTTACCTTCAGAATCACGAAAACACGAAAACGCTATGAAAAATTCGTAAAATTCAACTTAACTGTCAAATGTCAGTTTTCACGCCGTGCCGCCATCTTGATTTTCGAATTTTCGTATTTTTATTCTTGTCAAACCGCGCCATCTATTGGCCGAACTCGGTACTAAAATAATTTTTGATTTTTCTCATTTTTTTCACTTTTCCGAGAGATTTTCCGATTTTTTTATATCCTATAGCAACACCGAAATGATTACGAACAAAACAAAAAAAGAATCGTTCAAATCGGGCCAGGCGCTCGTGAGTTATTAGGTAACATACATAAAACCCTACTCATTTTTATTATATAGATGAACCTACGGTTAAGTATCCCTGGCGTCAAATGAAGTATTCTTCCGTGTCGTCGCTCCTCTGCCGAATTCACACGCTAAATAAATCATTTGTATAATATGCATACTGTGAGGCCATACGACTCCTATCTTCAATCACTTTGAGATTGCAAATTGCCACAGTACCTAGATATTTAATTATTAATAATGATTATGTTGTTTCATACATTCAAATACAAAGATTTAACTAATTACACACCGGCGCGCGGCAAATACAATACCGCGTTAATATATTCTTCCCTAACATTACTTTGGCCTATTGGCGAAACATAAACATTACTTTGGCCTTACATTAACATAAATATTAACATTATATTGACCTATTGGCCAAAGTAATGATAATGAATACACCCCGTTACCGTACACATAGTATGTATCACTATCGATTTGAGGTTTCGGAATATTGATAGTTGTCAACTACTACGGGCAAACTCGCCACCCCAGGAAGTTATAATGATATAATATCAATTTCTCTCCCATGGAGTGAACGCGGAGATTTAGGGACACACACATTCCACAGTCTAGCCACGCTAACGGCCCGCAGGAGTCCAACGCCTTACTGCGGCGCACTGGGAAGTGAACACAGCGGGCCAACCTCACGCCCTTATTACCAGATTTCGACGGATTTATCCATCCTCCAGTCTGTGGCGGTAACAGTGATTCGTATTCAATCTATCGCGGATTCGTTGCGCCCTTTGCCCGCCAAGGCCGCTCGGCATTAGGTGGCCATCGGATCGTTTCTAATGATATGTGACGCCAGGTCAACAGATATGCCCGCTTTTTAATAAACATACATCTCCAGCCTCCCCCGGTTATTAGCCGGATTGCGTAAGCGTAGCTGGTACAGCTTGGTGCGCAAACCGCCTAGCTCTGCCCGAGATGTTTCCCTAGATCCGCAAGTCTGATCCTAACCGCCTCTGACTCTGGGTACAGGTCAGTTATCTAAAGCTGGCACGTTCAACCTTCGATAATATCGATGCGTTCAACACATTTGCGTTCAACTGTGCATGCGCATCATGAAAAGTCTATTCGTCTCTCTCGCTCACGGTCAAGCTTATGAGTATGAAGAAGGCCGTTATTGTTTGACTGTTGTTACTGCTCATAAATACAGATTCTTTTATAATACATCTGTTTATTATTCCAGTGGAATCTTACTTGTAGAACTCGCCGGAAAAAAACTAAAAAGTACTATTACTATTACTGTCTTTTGAAGTTCAGTATGATTGTGTATTTACATTGAATAAAGATATTTGAATTTGAATGTGTTAATAAGATAATAAAAGCTGCGGAATCATTTATATTTGTTTCTTATTGAGGGACCACGTGTTAATGTTTGTTTTATGGGGAATCGTTGCTTTTGTCGTTATATCTTGCGAAAAAGCACTTAGTTCGGCGATTCGTAAATAGGTATTTCGATTTTGTTTATTATAAATATGTTACACATTATTAGTATTACAATTTTGGGTTGATATATTCTGTCAAAAAGCTGTAGGATGAATCTTGACGCGACACTTTCTTAGGTTTACTACAGAACCCTAAAAGCTATATAATTATCTAGACTTTTTTTACAAGTTATTATGGTAGTTATACGAGTATAAGGTATACTTTTCTAACTATTATTGCATATTAAATGCCAAAATAAACAGACTAGCAGTAAATCCTTTTTTTTATTTTATTGACGATCAAAGTGCATCTTTACCGAAGCGGATTCCCGTTTTATATGTAAATTTCGTATTTTTTTTGTGAAAAAGGGTCGTATATTTTCCAAATTTATGAGTTTTTTCAAATATCATTGGTGGCCATGTATCACCATTTCTTATGGAATACGATGCAGTGATTAGAAAATAGATAGGTATTATAGTTAAGAAAAACGACGGCGGAGTGTTCGATTATACCAAATGTTCCAAAATGTACGACCTCAACCATACATATATATTGTAACACATTACTATTACAAGTAACACATTTTTTTTTAATTTATTCACAAACTATCCAACCTTACTAAAACCAGAGTAGACTAACCATACACATATTTTTAAATGATTGCATTTATTTTTAACATACTGTATAGTGACATTGCATTAGCTTGAGTAGGTAGGTACTATGAACGCACCAGCTTTGTTTAACAGACCTGTAAAAGTTGCAGACAGAGTTCACAGCGGCCTTTCCAGGTTAAGTGCCTCTTTGAGGAGGCTACCGAATGGGTGTTAAACCGAAACTAGTTTTTTTCAGTATGCTCGCGTTGTGCCTGGGCTCGGATTGTTTTTTAGTTCTAATCATCTCATCCATACGACAAATAAACCTAAATGCCTACTGTTGCAATCGTCCTTAAAGCACTATTCTGGAGTGTAAAGACAGCGTTCTCGTGACACTCATTATAGCATGCTCCTACTAACTATGTCTTAACTTATCCACAATATGTGGTTAAGTTAAGGCATAGTTAGTTTGTTTACTGTGACTTAACAGAGACTAGAAATAGCCATAAAAACCGTCTTTGTTATTTCCTAATTTAGGTCGTTCTAATGATTTTAAGAGCAAAACAAGCACTACTCAACTTTTAAGTGAGTAACTAGGAATGTTTGTTCCACTTTATGATACTATCGATATGTACCCCTAGTTTTTTTGTATTCTACTTGTATTAGTTTAGTGCAATCTAAGAATATAAAAGTTTTATTGCTTTGACTTTTTTGATTTTTTTAAACGGAAATACTGTGTTTTATTGATTTCACTTTTACGCTAGCTAATTTGCATTAAAGCAGGATTTGAATACTTCCAAAAAATTCCACTACGACATCTAGTGGGAGGAAATGGCAGTAAACATTCATATTGTAAGAGAATATATAATGTCTACTACCTACTGTGTACTATTGTAAAGATTACGGGAGATATGGCGAAAAAACTCATATAAGTTTAATAATTTCTTCGATTGGTCTTTTATATGTTTAGAGATTCCGTGTTAAATTCTATCAGATATATTTTATTCTTGACTAGTTCTTTGATGACTTCACTTCCGCTAGCTTGCTGAACGATGACATAAAACGTCGAATCATTTTATGACCTCCTCAATAACTGCCTGCGACAGCCTTTATGTATATTATTACATAAATCGATGGATTCACTTCCATTTTACGTGCGTTTATGAATGCTCGTTAACAACTATATTTATCCGCAAATCGATTATTTTTCACTAGGCGGAAACCAGTCCCAGGCTATTTATTTCTCGAGACATAAACTTAGATGATCATCGATCTGTTTTTATTGAGCCGTAATCGCAGAGTCAACCGCAAACATAATATGCATTTAAAGATGAATCATGGCGCTTTACAGCCGTCGTGACAGCGCCCGTGCCGGAGTTGGCGAACTTAATTTAACCCTTCGAAAACCAGCCATTCTGACGCTAAATTTGCGCTTAACCCTTTATTAGTCACATGAAGAAAATTACATAACTGGTCGAAAGGGGTCTCAGGTGACCCCAAATTGTTGGAATTATGTTTAATGTATACTATATAAATACATAAATAAAATTATTTTATTGTTAAAGTGCTTTATTTCAAATAATATATTTTCAAGAAACAACATTACTTAATATCTAATTTGACAAAAAACAAATTAAAATAAAATAATTAGCAAAAAATTAACATTATGTGCTTATGAAAAAAAATAGTATTTTAAGACTCTCCGAATCACTGTCATCACACTGTTGACAATACTCTCAGGGTGATCTTTGCACACAATTTTTTCTGCATTTTTTGCATTTCGTTGCCGTTTTTCGATCGCTTTTCCGCGGACAATTGTTGCAACGTCCACGTTTTGCTGTGATTGGTGTTCACCATTACAAAATTTGCTTCTCTTTTCTGTCCATGACTAATTCTAGAAAAAAAAACAAATCTCTTAATTATACGTAATTTTTAGAAATCTTTGTTTTATAAAATTAAAATTATAAAATATGTATTTATGACATTATTATTAGCTATACTGTATAAGTATTATTAGTTAGGTATACTGGTCTAATAATAATATAAAATGAAGTAGGAATACACAAAAAAACTTACCTCTTCCAAAAAACGTAATTAGATAGATAGATAGATAGAGATTGTTTATTGCACATACAAAATCATACAAAAGGCGGACTTATTGCCTAAAATACAATCTCTTACAGCCAACCTTCGTGGAAGTGAAAGAATTTAGGTGCCAGGAGAAAAAATAACAGAAAAAAGAAAAAGAAAACTTATTTCATAACAAAAAGTATTCAAGTATCAAAAATGCCAGTTTTGAAATATAACTAGTATTTGGAATATACGCAAGGAGCGAAGGATAGAAGAGGATGGGATGAGACGTAGGATAACTAGGAATTTAGGGATATAATAGGCTTTTTCACAGACACTTGAAAAGTAGAAACCGTTGGTGCGTTTCTGATATTTGACAGGAGCTGGTTCCATATTCTAGCTGTGAATGAATATGTAATAAAAGAAGAATTATGAGTGGGAATCGCAATTTTAATATCCTGACTGGAACGGAGTGGAAGACCATGACTTCGTAAGTGATTGAATTTTTCGGTTAGGTAGGAGGAAGCGGTAGGATTGTTGAGGATGTTATAAAGAAGGGAAAGAATATGTATGTTTCTAGGTTCACGTATTCGAAGACAATGAAGTCTGCTTCTATACTCAAAGAAGTGACCATTTTTTTTCGCATTGAAGATATAACTAATGCATACATTTTACAACATTGAAGATATAACTAATACCTACATAAAATTGACACTAGCTCGCAAGTTTCGCACCTGTTCCTTGGACAGTTATATTTTTTGCCGCTCAAAATGCCGGTTTACGCATGTGGTCGTTATCCGTCAACCCGATCGGACGGGATTCCAAAGACCGGAAGATTTGTTTGTCGGCCTCCGCGGCCGTGACCCCGCGACACGTAAGGCCCGGACTCCAGGGACGGAAAAAATCTCATCCGGATAGATGATTTTGAAAATCATATAATAATTTAAACATCATAAAGCCATATGACATCGAAGGCTATTGCGGTTGTTTGATATTGCAAATAGGATTAAAACGAATTTACCGCGTGAAGTTTGTAGAATCCGACGTTTCGGCGACGTTGCAAACGCCATTGTTCAGGGTAGACTGAAGTGCTGTCAATCGTTATCTGCGAGTAGGCGGAAAACTGCTGCTGTTAATTCGATTATTTATTAATTCGTAGATTTAGTACAGTCAAGCTTTCTGAAAAACGAACTTTTAGAAGCAAATTATGTAACTTTTGGGCAACAGGTATTTTCTCACTATTTCAACCAACTAGAGTTGTCAACTACAACGGGCGAACCCGTCACCTCAGGAAGTTTTAACGATTAGTCGTACTACCTATCTCCCTGAAGTGAGCGCAGAAGGCTTGGACAAAAACAGTCCACCGCCAAGCTCCGCTGCCCGTAAGAGACCAACGCCTTACCAGTGAGATAGCCAGGAGTGTTACCCAGCGGGCTTACACTCACGCCCTTACTTCCAATTGCGACCAGATTACTCCAGTCTCTAGATTGGTGTAATCTGGAGACTGGAGTAATCTGTCTAGGTCGAGTAACGAGTTCGAGGTCGCTTGCGCAGTCCTCTCCCTTACGAAGCGGTGAAACGGTGTATACCGAATCTATCGCGGACCACGGCATCCTTTGCCCGGCTGTTCACCCAGGATCGGGTAGCCGATGGTCATTTCAAGAGCAGTCGCCATAAGGTCCGCAACCACCCCCGCTCTATAGGAAACAGTACTGCTTCCAGACTCCCCCGACTGTTTTAAAAAATAGTCAGAGGGAGCTAATGGGCCCATGATGAGGTGGCCACGATGACCCATGTGTTCAGGGTTGGTCACACTCACGGGTCAACACCCATCCGATGGCCTCCAGGCGTGGGGTGCGAACCTGGGTAGGACACTGGGTCAACCAATCTCCCTTGGGAATCAAACCTCTGGCGCTCCTGGACGGTCTGCGCACCGAGCGGCGCAAGCCAATCGACTGTGCTCTCCGACTAACAGTCGGGGGAGTCTGGGAACTGTATTGTTTCCTATAGAGCGGGGGTGGTTGTCTACCTTACGGCGACTGCTCTTGAAATGACCATTGGCCATCCGATCCCGGTTCAGAGTCGGGCAAAGGACGCCTTGGTCCGCGATAGATTCGGTGCACACCGTTTCACCGCTTCGTAAGGGAGAGGACCGCGCAAGCGACCTCGAACTCGGAACCAATCGAGAGACCGGAGAAATCTGGTCACAATTACAAGCAAGGGCGTGAGGGTCGGCCCGCCAGGTAACACTGGCTATCTCGCGGTAAGGCGTTGGCTTCTTGCGGGTTGTGACGTAGCTGGACGTTGGATTTGTTTCTGTCCAAAGTCTTCTACGTTCACTGCAGGGCGACAGAACGAGAAAATCGTTAAAACGTCCTGTGGTGACGGGCTCGCCCGTTGTAGTTGACACCGCAAGTTGTTAGTCAGAGTGCACGCACAGTCGATTGGCTTCTGCGCTCACTTCAGGGAGATAGAACGACTAATCGTTAAAACTCCCTGAGGTGACGGATTCATCCGTTGTAGTTGACAACTCTAGTTGTCCCTATTTCAACCATGCTGAATCCGAAAATGCCGGTTGCCTAAGCGAACTCCTGAACGGAGATGAGAAATTCAAGATAGCGTCGAAGCCCGAAATCGGCGCTGTAAAGGCCCCCTTTTGAAAAAGGGAACGCATCCAAAATGTCTAGATGTATATTTTTGATCAGGAGGAATTTAAAAATGCACTGTAAAACATTGGTGCGGTTTTGAAGATAGTGGCCAAGATGGCGCCAGCACTATATTGCTCTATTTTCTCTTTGCGATTGTGACGTGTCCCGATATATGTTTTTAAACATGAGGATTTAAAAAAATACTTTAAAACAATGTTGAGCTAAACTTTAATTCAAATCAGGCCCGGATTGGCTCCTTTAGGGGCCCTCGGTTAGAGACTGAAGAGAAGGCCCTTTATGAAGAGGGAGGCGGAGTCCTCCCTCAGGACTTTTTTAAAAATTACATGTCTGAAAACTACATTTTCCGCTACTTTGGCAATTGAAAAGTATGAGTACAAGCGTGACCTTTATCAAAAATTAAGCTTTTCTTTTGTAGTTTATTCACGCTTACAATATATTTTTATATATTCTTTCAATTGTATCTAAACTTGGTACAAACTAGATTATATATTAATAGATTATATTGTATATAGTAAGTGGTTTATTACTTGTTATAACCGAAGGTATAACCAACCGTGTGTAATGACACACGGCAAGAATCACCGAAACCAAAAAAATATATTGATATTATGGACGCCACCGTTTCTTTTAGAGCAAACACGGAAACTACTTTAAAAAAAATACAAAAAAAAAATACTGAATGAAAAAAAATAATACCAGATACCCTAAAATCAATCTCAGAGTGTGGGCTAACGGATTGCCCTTATTGGATTTGGCCCTCAGAAAATCCTTTTACCTCAGACACACAAAAGAAAACAAAAATGGGCTAAAGCCATTATTTAAATCCTACTGCTATACCTCAATAAAAATATTTTTTTAGGTAAAATGCTAATGAGTAAGCAAAGCAATATATAAAGAAAAAAGTTGTCTTTTAATACTATTACGTTTTTATAATCAAAAGGACAAATAGTCAAAATTATTATTTTTATTTAAATTAAAAAGCATTCTTACCGATTTTTGGTCAGTTCTTCACTAGTCCTGGCTACTTCATCTAATTAAAATTTTATCCAAGTTATAAAAAGTCACTTTTGAGGCCCCTTGGGGGCCCCTAGAGTCGGGGGCCTTCGGCGATCGGCGACTAGCCGACCTGGCCAGTCTGGCCTGATTCAAATCTTTTAGATTTATCAAGATCAAAGAGGTTAGAAAGATTATTATATTAAATCCTAATCACATGAAATGTATACCTATTTCTAACTATTCACATTATACCATTTATAGTTGAAACATTTATAATTATACCTTTCATTTTGGCTTTGCAATGTGTTGCTCCGGCGCTTTTGTATGTACAATCCACCCTCAATTGGAGCCGGTTCACACGATGCGGTGCGGCGCCGCGCCGCACCGCAAAGATTTCGACGTATGGACGTACCCACGTACAGTGCACGGTTCGGCGCTGCAACGTTACTACGATGCCGCAGTCTGCAAATAGTGTTGTAGTTAATTGTACGTAGAACTAGTGAAATGAGGTGGTCAATGCCAATGTCTTCTTCGTTGGTACTCATTTTAAACACTTCGATTAAAAATTAACAAAAATACGTGAAAACAAATGAAACAGGCAAGCATGTACCCTCCTTCGATTGCACCTGAAAACTGAGCAGTGCCGCTCCGGCGCATATTCGGTTTGCATGCGGTGCGACGCCGGAAAGCACCGTGTGATATACCATGGACACAGGGCCTGTGCCCATGGTAGCTCATGGACACCGCTCAGGCGCAACGCCGCAGCCGCACCGCATCGTATGGCCCGGCGCTTAATTTGATGACAGTATAGTAAGTGCGACTATTTTAAATGTACAATAATGTAGTACACTTAATCGTAACGTAGCGATATCTCCTCCGGTCCGGAGTAGTTCGTGGCCATGAACTCCGGGTCTTTTACCGGATTAAACCAACTAATTACATATTTATGGTAATAGTGGAATGCAGCGCCTCGCTGACATGATACCGAACATTTTTGCTCTTTCGTGTAGCGAAGAGACAAGAAACGAAAACAGATACCGGATACTAATTAGACAGCCACCCATTACGATAGATTTGTTTATTATCTTATTTAAAATTCCTGCCTCTCCGATTGCAAATTAAAATGCCATCTCTAATGGACATTCCTTAATACTGGACATATGTATACACGGTGTCACTGAAAGTTTCCGCAACTGGCCACTTACATAAATCATTTTTTATAAAATAACTAGTGGCTAGTTGAGCGGGAATAAAAGTTATTTTTATAAAATAACCTATATTCCGTCTCAAATACTTATGTATGTATACCAATTTTCATGGCGATCGGTTAAGGGGGATAGACGTTGTTGTGCAGCAGTGCCATCTGCTGGCGAGTTACAGTAAAGTGAATATCGTGAAAATATTAGGCGTCGATGTCTATGTATTCCAATTTTCATGGCGCGCGGTTGAGCGTTATAGAAGTTGATGTGCTGCAGCGCCATCTGGAGGCGACTTGCAATAAATTTAATAGCGCGAAAATAGCATGTGTGCTGAAATGTCTACGTATACCAGTTTTCACGGTGATCGGTTGAGCGTTATAGAGCGCTACTCGGCCTACGCAGATGTCCGAACGCCCGAAATTGTCGCCAGCCTTTATCTGGTTCGCGTTCGTCGGGACGTACCCCTCTGCCCACATTTCTCGCGGCTCCATTCAACTCACGGTTTTACTCCTATCTTTTACTACGAAATGTAATATGTAGATATTGATTAATTGTCATTAACAATCTCTTATGTTCAATATAGCGGAATTTGTTGTATGGCCGATGGTGAAGCACTATATATGGCGCTTTAAACACGGCTATCCGGTATTCTACCTCATCTCCAAATAACCTATTAATATTATAATACACGAATTTTCAAATCAAAGCTCTAATTATTTTATTATTATTTACATAAAATATTTTTTTAAAATTTTGTATACAGGCTTCAATACTTTATTACGCACATTAATCTTCAGACAGACTAATAAATAGATGGTATACTATCTCTGCGTACTATATCTATGATGTAATAAGCTTATAAAGAAATTATATAAAGGGCTTTAATAATTGTATGTTATTATTGTTATCATTGGTTAAATAAATATGTTTTTATAATTATTTAGTCCCTTACAAAAAAGACTAATTATTAATGTTATTACACATGGATATATAGATAGCTATTAGTTTCGCTGGACAATGATGCCGCCGGCGCAGAAGGGTTGCCTTAACGTACTGAGCTTGAGCACTCTAACAATGAAGTTGAGCACTCTAACACCCCATATAATCAATGACTATAGCTACGAGTGGCCCATCTTCGTGTTTTCTTATACAATGATGGGTAAGTGAGCAGAAATGCGCTAATTTAATCTGGCTTTCGAATGCTTGCTCACTGCGCATGTTTCTTGCACTTTGACTTATGACCGGCCCATGGACCTCCGTTGCGCCTCAATCGCTTTAAGCATGCCTCGGGAAACTTTCTATAGCCTAAGGAATTTTCAGTTTGAATAAATATTGATTTTTAAACGATGGACCTGGCTGACAAAGCGACAGCCTCCGCAGCGACACCATAGTAAACCGATTATCGTGGCGTTGAAAGCTTCGCGCATACCTACTGGAAAAGTCCCAGATACATAGAAATAATGCTGATTCAAAATAAATAATGGGAATTGTTTAATAAAGCCAAAATATCGGCAAGACTGCAAAAGAGAACGGGTAAATTCATACCCACTTGCGAAGTTTGTTATAACACTTTGTCACATACGGGGTTTTATTACTGCACGGGCATTTTTTCTCTGTGGGAGAATCAGTACAACGTGGTAAGCAACTTTTATTAAAAAAATTTAGAAAAAACCAAAAAGATATTTTTTATTTTATTTTAATTTGAAAATTTGAAGAAGTTGACTGTTAAATAAAGGTTTGAGAAGCGTTTGAGCGCACTGCGCCATCTAGCGGTAGGTAGTAAGTCGTAAATAAACAACATCAGCGACATTTTACCAACCGCTAGACAGCGCATCGTGATCATAGCTTTTCATAATATTCAAAAATATGTATTTTTCAGTTTTTTATTTTTTTTAAATTAAAAGTTGCTTACTTCGTAGTACTGATTCACCCACTAAAAAAATGACCGTGCAGTAATAACACCCCGTATACTAAACGAAAGCTAAGGTGTATACGAGTGTAGCATTCTACATTCTACAGCAGCTAAGCTGAAAAACGTAGGTAAAAAAAGTATAGTATAGTAAAAAATAATAATATAATAATCAACAAATTTTATAATCATAGCTCTTATTATTTGAAATTTATTCACATTAAGATGTCGATTTTGAATTTGTTGTAAACACGCATAACCACAGTATACCCAGACACACCATTAAATACGCCTATACCGCAGTATACCAGACAGTAGCTTCTCTAAGAACGAAATTGAATTCGCAGCGAGTGACGACACGAGACCTTCATATGGCGGCCATATGGGCGCTACTTGGCCGACGCAGATATTCAAACGTGTAAATTTCCACCGCCACATAACGCTGGAGCGGAAGCGTTTGGCGAGAAGTCGGTGAAGAAGTAGGTTCCCTCGCACCCTATCCCCGCAACGCCCTAACGCTCGAGAGTGCGGCTACTGCTTCTAATACTGCTGTATACATTTGCTTATACCGTCCTATCGCGAAATAAAATAATAATATGTATACTCCAATTTTATATTTTACTAGCTGACCCGTGCCTACTTCGTTGGGCGGTAAAACTTTTTACTTGTGATGAAATTATGAGTGTGGTTCGGATAGTACTGAGTGCTATGATTTATTTCCTGACTGCCAAAAGAAGGGTTATATTTTTACTGCATATGTATGTATGTATATGCATGCCAATTTGAGTATATTACCGTTATTTGTGAGTGTCTTCGTGTGAGTGTCTTATTTCTGAGTGTCTATTTTTTTAACCATTTATGCAGTAAAAGGGAAATTATATGCAGTAAAAGGGAAAAACCTTATGTTTTACACACTTGAGACGATAAATTTACTTATTTCGATATGAATGCATAATTGTTGATAATATGACCAATAAACTTGACCTAACGATTTAAATTATTTTTTTAATATAAAAAACTACTTTTTGTGACTTAAATATAAAATTAAGACATATGGCGTCGCTGACTTTTTAGTAGCATTATCAAGCTCTACAACTTTTCTCTAGAACTTAATCATAAATCTCTCATCGTTAAGGCAGCGTTAGTTAGAAACGTTTTCGTTCGACCGTTTTTCTCCGACCGTTTTTCTCCGACTTATTTTGCAAATCCGACTACCACGAAAAAGTCTTTTAATTTTTCTAATTAATATAATATAGCCTATGACACTCACAAATAACGTAGCTTTCTATTGGTAAAAGAATTTTAAAAATCGGTTCAGTAGTTCTATAGGCTACTTCCTACAACCTCACAAACTTTACCTCTTTATAATATTAGTATAGATTATTATATTATTATAGATAATATAAATTTAGAGTAAGAGTATACATATGTATTAGTATTATAAGGGGTATTAATAGTGCCTTAAGGTACTCCGACAACAATGGGTAAAACACTAGACAGAGAACAGACGCTATCAAACATTTATATTTTCACTTGTCGTTTTCTGATAAGTGTACCAGTGCCCTTAATCAACGTATCTCGCGGTTATCTGCCTCTCGGCGCGATACATTCTCTCTCATCCGTACCGCAAGCAAGTGTGCGAGGTGCGACAGCATGAAAAACAACCAGCTACCAACAATTATTATTAAAGCAATCGTTTTTTTAAGCGACGGAATGTGGGGGAACGGTTCATGTGAATATGTGGCGGATGAGAAAGTTGCTTGGTGCGTTCGTCGCATGCCATAGAATTTGAAGACGGTTTTTCCTCATGTTGATTTTGTCATGACAAATATATCATCATAATTGTGCGAATTGCGAACATTATTACGTACCATTTCTTACCATTTGAAGCAGTGGCGTAACTAGAATAAATGACCACCAATCAGTGCTGGATTTGTTAGTAGGCCGTATAGGCCGCTGCCTAGGGGCGGCAGTTGTTAAGGGGTCGCAGCTTTCAGAGGGCTCTTGCTTTAGTATAGCCACAGGACAGAGGGGTACGTCTCGACGAACGCCTTTGGTTAGCGTTACGCGCAGGTAAAGACTGACGACCTTTTAGACCGCCTGGAGCTGAGTAGCGGACATCTGGCGGCCATATCCGAGCCCTTACGACTCTTGACGTATGCGCTTCGATTTCAATTTTGTTCTAAGAGAAGCTACTGACTGGTATACTGTGGTATAGCAGAAGCCGTCAAGTACGTCCGCGATTATGAACGTAATACTCGAGCGAGTCACTCGTGGATAGAGCTTTCTCTGGCAGAGATAATGAACACCATAAACTATGACGATATTATAGATGATTTCGCAAATACAAAATACTACAAAAAGTGTAATTCTTATTTATTACACTGTATTTAGCTTTTCAATGCCTAACATAACCTACCCACTTAAATACGTAAAATTGTTCATTGCTTAAAAAAGGTCTAGGTCAATAAATACAAGTGATTAAGATAGGTATGAGGGAAGGGCGGCGCGAAGTCAAGTGGCCTATACTTAAGAAAAGTGCAAAAAACCGCCCTCTCCCCTTACTATCTTACATTTATTATGGCATATAGGATGTAATTATTGGGCTCGATTGCGTTTCTTCGTGAACTAAAATCGGAAATTAGTTCATGTGAAGGAGACAGAGCAATGTGAAATGAAAATTATTATGAACAACATTAAAATGGTGTAGTGACAGCCGGGTTATAGTTGAGAGAATATTGTGGTCACAGATTGCAGTAAAGGTATAGCCCGTTTAGGAGCACCCTAAGCTCGTTGACTAGCCTACTTAGCTTTAAGATAATCTCAACAAACGAATACACTTTGATCCGTGCGCATCTGCGCACGGATCAAAGTGTATGCGTCGTTCACATTGTGCAGTGTACCTATACAATTGAGACGTAGCTACCGAGATATATTAAACACATGTGAAATATACACAAACAAAACCCGCGCATGAAAGAAGCCGATGATAGACGACGAATCCCAAATCGGGACCAGATGTGAAGCTCCGCTACTGGAAATTACCTAAAGGATAACACAAGCAGTGAGCAGTGAGATAAACAGAAAATTTCAGCTTGAAGAACCCTACGTCGGCCACAGTATACAGACAGTAGCTTCTCTTTTAACAAAATTGAAATCGAAGCGAGCGACGTCACAAGTCCTAGGAACTACCACAAATCGTAATACGATTACCGACTGGTGTGCCGTTAATCGAAATTCGCATAAGCAAGCGGGCAAGCGCGTCGTCATATGGCAGCCACTTCGCTATTCATTCCACTCCGTTATTCAAAAGTCTGAAAACAATTTATAATTCCCACCCGTACAACCCATCCACAGGCGTTTGCCGCAACGTATCCCTATACTCAATTGCACCCTATCCCCGCAACGCCTTGCTCTTCGAGAGTACATCGGCGGTCGGCAACAGGTCGATCGCTATCGACTGATCGCTCGCCGAAAGTGTTTAAAGGAATATTACTAATGTATTATTTTTTTTTTAATCGGTTATGTCACCCCAAGACTTTTCCGGTAAGTAGCCAAGGGCTGTTATCATCTGAATATTAATTTAATAAATTTAATCGACGAACACCAACTCTCGGCCTGCGGACGAACCAGGTTCGGTTCTGTTGCAACCGCCTCGGGCGGCGCCTTTCGTTTCTCAGCTGAGGGCGGGGTTGGGCCAAGCGCCAACAGATCGCATGAATATTTAATTCAAATATATGGCGAAATTATATATTATTAGTTTATCTTGTATATGAGATATTCAAACCAAATTCAATGCGATTTCGGTTCAACAAAGCATCTGTGTACCATTATTTTGAGATTGAAATATGACTAGTGCGCTCTCTGGTAGACCGATCTCAACCACAACCTTTTCAACTCTTGACATGACCAGATGATGCTTGCATGCCGAATCTCAGCTCAATCCGGTTAAGCGTTTGGGCGCTATCGTGCAGGAATACACACATACAGACAGACAAACAAATAGACAGACAGACACCCAGACATATTTCCATCTGAAAATGGTCATAATCGCCTCGAGTGACTCAAAATTAATATTTCCATCTTCATCCCAAAGAAATGCGCTTTCACAATACTTTCCCTTCTCTTTGGCTGGTGGGCCGTGAAAGGAAAATTGATATTTTCTTAAGTTTTACATATTTTTCTATTCATTAATATCCTAGTACCCTATAACACTCGGGAGGACAACACGATTCTAACATTATGACACACTTCTTAATCGATTCAAGCGTTTAGAAGTTATGGTGGAATAAAGAAACGGAACACATACATAGATGAATCCTGAACACATAACACTCCTTTTGGGCAGTCGTGGAAAAAAGGAGAAGCATTGACGGTGTCAAAATTTCCCCTGGAAGATCTCGGTATATATTTCCAGAAGGATTCGAACCCAGGAGCTCCGGGATGGAAGTCTGGCTGCTTACCCCATTGGGCTACTAAACTGGTAGCAGTCCGCTTGTTGTTTCATTACTATCATAACTCTGTCGTAATTTTCTCGATGTGAATGTGGCGCCGCCATCGAAACTGGTTTTTTTACAGTGGTCAGGGCTTTTATCGCTTGACATACTGTTCATTTTTACGCGACACGTACAAAATTATGATCTTGCTCAGAGTTCACGTTAAGATTCTTACTTCGATCGTTTGAGAGAGTTGCGGAGAGAGCTTTAGATTCAGGTATTTCTTTGTATTTGAATTTGCGCGGTACTGGAAACCAGGCATTGGGCTAGAGAAAACTGATGACATCGTGTAACATCTTCTTCCACAAGAAGTTTCTCATTCATCCACAAAAAGTTTCTTGCTGGAATCAGCCAGAGTGGCACTGGTCTAGGTCATTGCAGTACAGCCATGAGCGATGTGGAGTTGAAGAAGTCCCTAATGCGAGGAAATTACGACAGCAACAGCATGGATCATTTACTGGCCTTCTTATTGGCTATTTATTGGCCTTCAATGCCAGAATGACTGGACAGCAGCTGGGGACTTTTGCCTTCCTCCTTCAATGCGCTGGGAGGCACTGGACGCCAGAAATGCTGAAATTTTATTTAAATGCCTTTCAGCGTACACTTCCACACCCCAGTAACCTCACTCGTTGAAGTTATTCACAATTCGATGGAAAACATTTTCATTGACGATGTCGTTGACGCTTGTTTTCATCTTACACACAGCACTGTGCCTTAATTATGCCCAATTTTGCATGTAAGATTCGCCATAAGCTTTCGATTGAGATGATTAGGATCTAGGCAAACTTCTTCTTCTGGATTGTTCTCCACGATAAGGTATTCAACTTTTTTGTAGATGTTGTTGTCATATTCAGAAGTTTCGACCTGTCGTCCACTGCGAGGGTTGTCATCCAGTGACAGTTAAATTGCTCATTGCTTTTTAAAAAATAAATTAATGGCATATTTGACTACTCTGATCTGGTGGACCAGATCAATGTTAAGGTGACATGATACCTGGGAACGACTATATCTGGAGAACTTTCACTTCATGATTTTTTTGAAAAATATAGGCAGTAGTTTTAAAAAGTACTTAAGTATCAATTTATAATTTAGACTTTAAAAAGTCGCTCATTGCCTTGGACATTCAGGCTTTAAACTGATTTCAAAAACTTTCAGACGGAATTACTCCTACAATGTAAACGATGAGTGTGTTTTATTTTAATTTAAATATATTGTCTGGTTAATTCTCTAGCGTCGCGCCTAGCCACATTTTTTATATAGGCCCTAAATTAATTACAATTAATTAAAACGTGAGAGCGCTGTGGGAGTTACGCTAAATATGACTTATGCCACCACTGCGCAAAGATAGTTTTACTGTGACAGAGCTGCGATCGAACGTATAGTGTCTGCCCGCTCGCCGGCGCATACGCAAATGGAATCGTGCCTGGCGCTTCATCAACGCTGGATGCTTATTGGCCCTACAGCAGTGACCCCGCCTATTTCTTCGCGGGTCCACCCATTTCAGATATTTTTCTCAGGTAGTATATTGCCTTAAAGCCCCAATGAGAACCACGCGCCAATTTCACCTTTTCGCATGTTACGTTTTAAAACTAATTCATCCAGAATTGTAGTACTCACACGCTGCTGCGAGCTTTACAACACCCATTTAGATGGTATTGATAACTTTAATAATTCCATAAGCACTTATAAATACTTCGTATAAATGTATTTAATGCGCGATACTCTTATACATTGATTTCCAAAAAACGTTCGCGTTGTAATCAATTTTCCAACTTTTCCCGCCGCAACCGCGCATTCATCGTTCGATCGTTTTACATAATACGCTCACACTTGCGGTAATGTTGTGGCAACAGAAATTCTTACCATTTTTGATGCAGCGTCGTAGTCGTTTCGCTCCTCCCGCTCGATTACCTCTTTCATTTTATTACAAGCAATGATAGCCATTACGACCACAGGAAAATTGTGTGATGATAAGGGGCTACACAAGACTTCAGGTCTGTTAACAACGGACTGATCACTATGTATAGAGATTGTCGATCCCAAAAAAGAAACTTTTCTTGAACATCGATATATGATCCCCGAGATGGGCCTTTCGCGCTCGAAAATGACCCCTTCAAAACCATTCCTGAAAGCCGGCTAGTAGTAGTTTGGTCGCAGTCCGCTGGCAGACAGACAACCGTTTCCGGTGTGAAAGCTGCCGCGAAGAATATCGGCGCGCTATTCTCTCGTATACTGTTCAATTTATTGCTCTCTCTGTCACATGATTTACGAGCAAAGGGTAGTGGAGCCAACTTATTTGTATGTGAGTGCATATCTAGCTAATATATCGATGTTTTTATATATAACATTTTAGCATTTTAGCAGTTACTTGATTAATTTTGTTATGTAATAAGTTTTTCTTCTTTATTTTGTTAATTTTTATCTCTTGGCACCTAAATTTTTACACTTCCACGAAGGTTGGCTGTAAGAGATTGTATTTTAAGCAATAAGTCCGCCTTTAGTATGTTTTAGTTTAATGTGCAATAAAGAATCTCTATCTGTCTATCTATATGTTCTTGAAAAACCTAAAAATCGAGCGCGTGGAGGGACAGTTGTCGCGATAGAAATTATTGCTTCCGCTCTTTCTCGCATATAAAGAAGTATTCTATGTACTAGATCTTGAGTAGGTATTTACCTTTATATTTAATTTAATAAGTTTGATATTTTTCTCGTGACTTTTTTCTTTATTTTCTTTCTCTTCCTTTTTTGTTTTATTTCTTGTAACTTTCTCTCAAAATTTCTATTCCTCTTTTTTTGTTTTAAGTCTAGTCTATTTTTCTCACTCTATTTAATGTCATATTATGTTCAATTTTAATGGCACAATCTTATAATGGTAAAACGTTTTATATTTATGTGGACCACATGTTAAGGCAATTTAGTTGTATGAGCATTTGATTAAATCGTTTAAATAATTTATTGTGTTATTATAGCCCTTTCCTCCCTGGAATGTGCTAGTCCCAGCAAGGTGACAGAATCAAATAAGCACGAAGTTAGGGTTTTGTAATTCGGTTCCTGCTATTTTTGTTTGCCAACCAAAATCAATGTTTTGTAAAAAATAATTCTGATATAAATAAATAAATAAATTCACACTGGTGATGGCTATCGTGAAGCACATAGTCTCTCAGTGCGCATATTACTTACTCTTTGTTGTACTATACTCATATTATACTTGTATTATACTATAGTTACTTTTTACTGTACTGGTTTCGTTGGACTGTAGATGGATACACACTAGTTTCTTTTTCCAACATTGCTGCAACGTTGTCAAATCTCGCTGTTTATAGATCAAGGATCCCTCTTACATTATATTTATTATCTCAATATATCAACCGACATTATGTCTTATTCTTAGCACCAAAATATAATGAATTGTTTAATGTGACAAGATATATATCATCAACATACACGCTGCTCGTCCAGAGTTCCGGGATAAATCAATTTATTTATTTATTTATTTAAGAATTAATTACTACAAAACATTGATTTGCTTACAAAAATAACAGGAACCGAATTGCAAACCCCGAATTGTCACCTAACTGGGACTAGCCCGTTCTAGGGTGGAAAGGACTCTAATATTACAATCAAGTTTGCTTGATTGCTTGATTGCTTACAAATGTACAAGTTTTAGTAAAAAGCTAATAACGCTAAATTGCCCTAAAATTTGGTCTTCAAGATAAATCAACAGATCAACTCAAATCAAAAAATAAATCAACAGATTAACTAGTATAAAAGACCGACCGGACAGCCGAATTACATCATTCAAAATTTATCTAAACGTACGTCAAGTAATCAACCATTGTACTCTTGTAAAACCAATCGGGTAATAAACAATCAACAATCTGAAGAGTTTTCCGCACCACCACATCCAAACCACCACATCGCAACAGCTGGCGTTGTAAATTATATCGTTCATGTCACATTACAAATCAATTGTTGAAACATTTGCAAGTATACATTTTATTTTGATTCATCATCTTCGCCAAAGTTGCCAAGTTGTCTTTAAAAATGTAAATCGGTTTTCCGATCCATGAAAAAAGCCTATCAGGAGCTCATGTGGATGCAGGAGATGACATAAATCGAATTCGCTCAGGAGCAGGTTTGCTATATATCAAAATGAAAATTTAGGAAAAATAAAGCTTTTCCAAATTATGATGTCGATCTTGACTAATAATCTGACCAGCTGAATTAAAATTAAAATTCTATACCGCTGCCTATTTATGGTATATTTATTACACCATATGAGAGTAAGAATAAATAAGATATTAAGATAAATAAGATCAGTAAAACGTATATCGTCTTCTCTGTTTCTTGTATGCTGATGTTATTGTGGCGTCTCGCTCTTAGTTAATTATATCGCGGCAAGTTGAAAGAGTGAAGAGCGTTTATCTCGGCAGGCGGCTTGATGGATGTTATAGTGACCGCGGTTTTTATTATAGAAAAAGCAGAGATAGGCTTCTGCGTCCAAAGTTCTCAATCTAACTATGCCTCCGCTGCCAAGCGGCCAACGGTCGTTAGCGAAGGGTGGGGGCGGAGGGGTTTCTGCTTGCCGGGAAAGTCTTAGGATGACACAACCGATTTTTCATATATCATTTACATACAGTTGAAGGGCTTTACATTACATTTGTTTTATTTATTGTTTAGGATAGAAATGGAAATATTACAAGTAGATCGTATCTTTGGAAATCAATTTTTAAAATTAAAATCTTAGAGAAAGAGGATCGGGCTCTAGGGTTAATTTAATTTTATTATTTTTTCTTCTGCTCGTTCTGTGTCCACGCAAGCTTTTAGCGCGGAATGGATACACACATTCACGGCTCGGCGGCATAGTGGCTAGGTCACCTGATCTTACATTTTAAGGTTCCGCGTTCGATTCCCGGATATGTTCCGCGCTCGATTCCCGCGTTCGATTCCCCGATTCCCATTAATGTAATTGCGTTTCAATTCTGTTAATGCAATGACAAGACACACGCTTTACATTCACGCGTATATATAAACACTTCATAGCAGGGCTGGTTATGAAAGATTACAGTGCGGTAATAAATCACAGGCGAGGTGCTAGCTAGGGTCGAGAAGGTACAGGATCTAGTTCTCTTTGATTCTCAGCTTACGTTCAAGGAGCACATCCCTCATTTGTCTAAGTCCTTTTTTAATTTACTAGGTTTTGTTATTTGCAACCTAAAGCATTTTCACAATTTACAATGTACGGGTTATGCATACATTGTATAATTAAATTGTGAGAAGTAGATTGGAGATAGAATTTCATTATGCAATTAACTAACATGATCACAATACGATAGAAGAATTGGAAGATGCTTTGGCATATAGACATTTTTAGAGCTTGCCTTTAAAGTGATAGCCGATTCAAAATAGAGGGGCATTTTAGTGCTAGAGAAAGGAAGTGATACGGACATCTAAACGGAGTGAAAGTCCTATCTTATTATTTCCTTAGTTAAATAAAACGGATGGCGGATGGCGACTACTCAGCTACAACCGTATAGCTATGTGAATTGCGATCCAGCTCTGCATCCTATCTGCAGCTAATTGCAACTGAAACCACGCTGGCATTTATTGCACTATCAGCGCCGACAGAGTCAGTTAACATATGCATACCTACTACCTACCAGACGGCTCCGGAAAAATTGAAAAATGCAAAAACGGCATTTTCCTATTGTGCTCTCATGTAAAAAATAAAATAAATTAATAGTTAGAAAAAAACACTAAAAACACGCTTTTATAAATGCACGTAAAAACCACATCATTACACCTTGAAACCTAATCGTGGTCAAAGTTCATTCCAAGACTTTTCTAACAAGTCCAAACACAGCTATGATACGATGTTCCATCATGAAGTTCCAGTTCATATCTTCCGACTCCATCATCAGATCAGTTCGACAGTACCATATTATTGTATTGTCATCAGAACTACATACAGTTGCCAATTTTCATGACGCTACGATCCTTGGAAGATGCTTAAATTAGTTACCTTAGATTCCATTACATAGTTACATACAGGTCGACCTAATAAAAGCATGTTAATAACTAGTGAACAAAGGAAAAAAAACTTAGTAAGTTTGAAATTTAAAGCTATCATCACTATTTTCGAAAATATTTAGAGTGAATCATAACTCACTTGAGAATGGATCTTCGACAATTAGTCATGTTCATTGTTTACGATTTTTTTACGGTTTTAAATGACAAGCTAATATTAATCGATTGTAAAATATTTTCTTGAAACACAATTATTATTGTGAAAGACTCCTTTTCCATTCGGTAAGATGTTGCGTTGTTGTCATCGCCGAAAGTAAGGTCCATCTTTCTCTCCTCCTGCAATGTTTAGTGGGGTCAATTATGTATCACATAATATTACTATTTTTATTATTATTTATTTACACGAAAAATCGCATATCTATTATCCTTTCAAGTTACAACAATACTGACAACTGGAGCTGTCAACTCAGGAACTCAGGAAGTTTTAACAATATTGATCGTTCTGTCTCCCGCGAGGTGAGCGTAGAAGACTTAAGGCGAAAACAGTCCACTGTCTAGTTACGCCACCCGCCTGTAAGAAGCCAACGCCTTACCGCGAGATAACCAGGTTAATCATCCAGCAGGCCGATTTCTTCCAGTTGCAACCAGATTACTCCGGTCTCTCGATTGGTTGCAGGTTCGAGGTCGCTTGCGCGGTCCTCTCCGGTGCGGTGTCGTGATACGGTCTCTACCGAATCTATCGTGGATCACGGCATCCTTTACCCGGCTGTTCACCCGGTATCGGGTAGCCGATTGGTTGTTTAACTACCTCCGCTCTATAGGAAAAAAAGCCTTTTCCAGAATACCCCGGCTATCAGTCGGAATGCACAATCGATTGGCTGACGCCGCATAGTACGCAAACCGTCTAGGAGCGCCCGGAGGGTGATTCCTAGGGGAAACTGGCACGCAGGCCAGAGTCCTGCCGGGGCTCGTACTTCTGCGTGGAGGCTGCCGGATGGGTGTTGACCCGTGAGTTTGGCCGACCCTAACACACGGGTCTTAGTGGCCTAACTGCAACAGGGCCCATTAGCTCCCACAACAATACTGACAGCCTAATGGGTCATTAACCCTTAAGCACTGTTATAGGTCTGACAGACTCGCACGTTTAAGCGGAACTTGAAGAATAAAAATTTATCCAATATATTATAATTATTTTTGCTAGATCCATCTCACCTTAGTAGGTGGACCAACTCTCCCATACAGTGTCGGAGAGATAGACCGTGGCTATCCTTTTTTTTAAATCTAAAATTTTACCTTTAAGATACTGTCGTTTTTCTATGTATATTTTATAAACGGTGCAGTAGTAATCGTATATTCACATAATACCATAAAAGTGTGTTTTACTCATTCACAAAAAAAAATGGGCTCCCAAAAAAGTGGTAATGTTAAAAAAACATCAAAGTGCTTAAGGGTTTATATCTGATATTGTCTAGTCGGCGATTATGAACAATCGGGCGTCCCTGGAAACGGCGAGTCTAAACTCACTGGCCAATCCTTCTACCACCGGGCCAAACGACACGAACGACATGGCCACCCATGCCCCATATTTTTGGAGAGACCTTTACTAACCTGGCCCGGACAAGTTAACGAACGATCTGATGACAACATTTGCACCGCCTCGAAGTAGAGTAACGCAAAGAAGTAGAAGAAATAGAAGAAGCAGGTGCACGTCGCAGGATATTCTGACCAAGTAGCAGGATGTTCTCTGCACGAGCTGCTCGTTTCCGCGGAAGGCTCGCAGCGACTCGACGGCCGTAAAACAAACACGTTTCGGTCCGTCAGCGACTGCTTTACAAGCTACAAGCTACAAGAGACTTCGTTAAATTTCGCAACGCTAATGAGGAGCCGCTAACAAGAGCAGCTTTCCTGCTTGTCTGCCCCGGGCAACGGCTCGCGGTAATAAAAGTTAACTGCATTTAATTGACTCTGTGCGCCGGCCGGAGATTGATATTAGGATACGCATAAAAATGGACTCGTATTCGTTATCACTCCCGGGATTTTTATTATTTAATTATTATTATTATTAAAGTAAATCCGAATAACATCAGTTCGTCGGATCCCATTGCTGAAATATTACGAATTTATTAAATTTAAATGTTATAGTAAATGAATACCTCTATCTGGGTGCATATGTATTTCTTCGGCTGCGCAACATTCTGTCCAAAACAACCATAAGAATGGTATACATGGCCTTGTGTCAGAGTATTTTGTCCTACGGAGTCGCGGCATGGTTCGCTACTACTAATGATAATCTGGATAGATTGACAAAAGCGCAGAAATTATTATTGAGAGTAATTCACAGGAAAAACCGACGTCATCCATCTGCCTTGTTATTTTCCCAATCCCATGTGCTATCAGCTAAACAGTTATTCATTAAGCAAGCGCTTCTTGCATTCTACAAATCTAGAGATGACCACGCCCGAACTCAAAACAATCTGAACACAAGAATGTCCGCGAGTATCAATTATATAATTCCGTCAGTCAGGACAACATTTGCCCAGAGACATATATTCTACATAGCCCCAAAATTATATAATTCCCTTAGTGAAGACATGAAAAATTATCCTAACATAAAAATATTTAAAGCAAACCTTAATAGATGGCTACTTAACAAGGGATATGTAAAATCTGATCAACTTCTTTGCAACGCACGACAATTTATTTAGTATCACTTATCTATTTTTCTTAATTAAATTTTATTAAATTACAACTATAAATATATATATATATATTTATTACATAGCTATATTTTTATAAAATTGGTATATTTATGTATATACAGGTGGTGGGTCTAGATAATTTATTTAAAAAAAAACACTTCATTTCTTAAAATTGCATAAAAATATGCACATCTAGAGACGGGCCAAATTATCGCCTAGTTAGATGTGCTATTGGCAGTAAAGGTCATGTAAGATGTGTTAAACATCCCTATATTAATTATTAAATAATTTATATAATTATTATATGATTACATGACCTATGAATGAACTGTATACCTAATCCTATGTACCTAAATAAATAAAAATAAAAAATACATTACATATCGCACCTCCGATCAAATACAGCATTAACTTGAAACATTCTAATTATGTGGTTTCTTTATAAAAGTTATCGCAATTTCTCATTTTACACCCCCAAAAAGAGTCATAACTGTTACTTCACTAGTGCCATTGACAAATTAGAGAAGTAACATTTATAACTCTTTTTGGTAGTGAAAAATGAGAAATAGCGATATTTTTTATAAAGAAACCGCATAATTGGAATTTTTAAATTTATTACTGTATTTGATCGGACGTGCGATATTATTATCCAATTATTATTTTTAGGAAATCGATTGTGTCACCCCAATAGGTCTTGCTGCGTCGGTAACTACTATTATATGTTTATAACAACAAAAAAACGGCGTCACCTCAAGACTTTCCCGGCGAGTAGCCAAGAACTAATTTAATCTGAATATTAATTTCATAAATCAAATCGATGAGCTGGCGGACGAACTGGGTTGGGTTCCATTGCACCGCCTCGGGCGGCGCGGTTCGTTTCTCTGTTAAGGGCGGATTTGGGTCAAGCGCCAATAGATGGCGTTAATATTTAATTAAACTGTATGGATCAATATAAATATTATTAATATAGTTTTTTTATGACATATTCCAACCAAGAAAGATCTCACAATGTGATTTTGGCTCAATATTTCAAATCCAACGTGAACCGATTTCAACCACAATTTTTTTTAACTCTTGCCAAGATCAAATGATGTCTGTACCTATACCAAAATTCAGCTAAATCGGATTAAGCGTTTGGGCGATATCGTGGAGGAATACCCACACATAGACAGACACATACACAGACAGGCCGACAGACACACAGACAGACTTCAAACTGGAAATGGTCCC
Source organism: Micropterix aruncella (assembly GCA_944548615.1). Lineage (NCBI taxonomy): Eukaryota > Metazoa > Arthropoda > Insecta > Lepidoptera > Micropterigidae > Micropterix > Micropterix aruncella. Next base: position 9,042,822 of record OX155958.1, read on the forward strand.
AATCGTCTCAGGGAGCTCAAAATAAATATTTCAGTCATCATGTTATTTTTTCAGCGCGTTCACAATATTTTCCCTCTGCCGTGAAAGTAAAAATAAATACTGGCAGGTACAATTAATACAACTGTCAATATGTTGTTGTATCTTATCAGCACACTGTTGAGCCTAAGTTATTGAAGATTGAGCATTGGCGAAAACAGCAGATCGATGTTGCAGTCTTTAGTAACATACTTTTCATAGAAGGCGTTCGCCTAAACTAATTCGATTATGATTCCATCGCAGATGGATTCACCAGAAAAAGAAGAAGATATATTATTAGAATAAGGGAGCTAAAGAAGAAGGAGAGTTTAAATCGTGCTTGTATAGTGTGTTGCAGACACGGTGGCATTTCAACGGCTCATCTTAAGTCACCAAATATTTAATCTGGCTAGAAGCGGGCGGCAATACGTTGCGCGTTGCCAAGCACCTTTAAGCTATCTGTTTACCCCTGACACACTTGGAGCTCGAATATGGCGCCAGCCTGGTCTTAACACCAGCGTTATTTTTTTTATTTATGGTTATAAGCATAAACACTACTCAAACCAAATATAACCGAAATAGTACAGGTTTCAAGAGAACCTTTATGGCAGCTATTTTTGAATATGTTCATGGAAAATAAAAACAAATTTAGGTACCTATAGTATATAAAATTCTCGTTGAGGTACCTATAGTAGATGACATTGTCTTTTTCACGCCTATTGTCAAAGGTCTAAACACCCGATATGGTCGGACTAAATAGTTTTGATCCGAATCGAAAAACATAAAATTTATGTGTTTTATCAAATACGAAATACGAACCCTAAATACGAATTATAGCGTAAATTAATATTTCTTTAGGCTAGAAAAAAATAGTAGCATATATCGATGAAGCCTTCATCTATAATCTATATCGTTGAGCCGTGAGATTTTTGCTTTAATTAAAAAACAGTCTTTGGCTTTTTATTTTAGACACAACTCTTCAAGTAACCCCAAAAAAAAATCTGTTCGGGACAAATCTGGACTCCTGGGTGGCCATGGAATGTCGCCTCTCCTAGAAACAGCTTTTCCGGAAACATCTCTTTAACTACCGGCAGGGACTCGTTAGACGTGTGGTAAGTTGCTCCATCTTATTGAATCCATACATACGTTTTGATTGTAGTCAGCAAATTTCAGCAGCTGTGGTGCCAGAAACTCCCTTAACATTTTCACATACTCAGTAGAGTTAACGGTGACCGTACGGCCGCGAGAATCTTCAAAAACATGAGGGCCAGTGATCCCTTTTGTGGAAATTGCTGCCCATACCGTACCAATACCATACCTTAGGCGAATGAAGGGGCATTTCATGTTTAGCTCTTTGATTTACACTGCTCCAATACCTGCAATTCTGATTGTTAACGTGTCTGTTCTGGTGGAAATGGGCTTCGTTCGAAAACAAAATTACTGAATCGATCCAACATTGCGACGGCATACGACTTGCGTAAATTTAAATCATTAGGCTTTAATTCCTGCACCATCAGATTTCAAAATACGGCATAAAGATGTGGGTCCTAATTCAGCCGAACGCTTGCGCGTCGGTAAATCTGGATCACGTCAAACTGAAGCGGCAACTTTCTGCTTCTCTTCATTCTGATAAGTCAGTGGGCCGCCGGTTTGCTCATTTAATGTCGATTCCGTCTCTTACCTATTTTTTAAGCAATACTCGGACACTGATTCGAGTCATGCAAAACGTATTCAACGCGAAATAAGCGCTTTTTATAAAATTGTTTTACGCAAAACGCGCGCTGCGGCCCAGTGAGCGATTCATTGCCACTAAATTTCCGAGAAATGAGCTGTCTGTATGACCCCTCCCCGCGCCCTGCAATACTTGTAATTGCTCGGAAAATTCAATTTAAATGTTTAAGATTTCTTGGCCCACACTGTAGTTGTTAACTTTTTAGTTTAGCACCAAAACTGCGGCGCACACGCTTGCGAATTATATTTGAAACATTATGTATATAAATAACATCGGAATTAAAAATGAGTGACATCGCTTCGCCTCGCGAGTGCTGTTAGAAAATATATACCTTCTATATACCTAGAAAATATTGCAAAAAAGCGACAAGTGAATTAATAGAATATTCAAATTCAAATTCAAATTTCTTTATTTATCTATAATATTACATGTATTTTTAAAATTCAAAGCCATCCTAACTAGGCCTCGCCTGTACTAAGGTAGGCTTAATATAAAAAAAAGTTATAGTGGTTTTCGTAACTAGCTGTAATACATCTTTGTATATTATTATGTTACATTTGAGAAGTAAAAAATAAAATAAGAAAGTGTAATAATATTAAATTTAGGTATATACATATAAATATATACATACATATATAAATAAATATATATTTTATAGATAAATATAAAATAATACTAAATATATATACATATATCTCACAAATCGTGCACTATTTTAATATATATGTTATTAATGTCTCCGTTTCTTGTCGACCCATAGTCAAAAGTGACATAGTTATGTTTTTCTTTACGCCGTGACTATTCCTAGATTTTTTAAGATTTCATAGATGAGTAAATTAATGGTAGACCTATATTTAGGAGCCACACTAATCGGGAAAGAGACAAAAACTACGGTCTGACAAGTAATGGATGGCACACAAGGCAAAACTAAACAAAGGACACATTAATGTAAGAATACGAACTTACAAGGCTCAAGACCTTAAATGTGTTACAAGGCTCAAGACCCTAGAAAAGCCCTCCAAAACAATGTAAGAATTAGAAAAAAGTAATACAGAAGCCAATCGAGCTGCTCATAATAGAGTTTGCAACCGAAGACAAGAAAACTCATTACCATTCTGTCCTTCATCCTATTTTTTTACTCAACCAGATTTCCATAGGTTGTCGTTTATTCTCATAACTACCAATCATAGATCAAGTTTTCATATCCTACAATTACAGTGACTCTCTGGTACGCCAGTGGACCAAGTCAGAGACGTTCCTGGCTGGGGTGGTACCACCTAATCTAATGTAATCTTACAATAATTATGGTAGTATTGTGGTTGAAATAAAGAGAGAAGGACTTTCGGATGTTTGTAATTCTAAAACTTCAACAATAATATTCCAGTTTTCACAATGTACCCAAATTAATAGATAATAAAACAAGGAATTAAAATGAAAAAAAATCGATATTATAATACCTCCAACGTTTTTAAAATAACGCCCTAAAAGCTGCGAGCTAACAGCCCTTCTATAGTGGTAGGTACGTGTTGATAATTTACATAAGCTGAAGATTAGAAGCGGCCCGAATTTCGAGACGCCATTAGTTTCTCCCTGAAACGTCATGTCTAAACAATTAATACAGTAAATAAAGATGCACAGGCGGTCCACTTTGAAGAGCCCCCGCAATAGTGATGTCGAGAAATCGATAAACTGTGAAATCGATGTTTGTATGTGTTTAAAACATATGTCTACATGTTATAATGAGTATTTTATTTATTTTTTAAAATCTTTTGAGGATACTATACATATACGGTTAGTCTTCATTTTTACGACGTAAATGTGCTGCTTTGGTAACATAAGAATTTTGCCGTGGTGTTTTTCATGAGGTTGCTCTTCAATTTAGCTTTTGAGAAGGCTATACGTAACTTTGGTAGTAATACAACCGGCACTATTTTCAATAAGTCGGTACAAATAACGGCGTATGCTGATGATATTGACATCATTGTATGCTCTCCAAAAGTTCACGGAAGCGTTTTTAGCATTTGAAAGAGCAGCAAAATGTATGGGCCTTAAGATAAATGAGAAGATGTGGGATACCCAAGTAGACACATACATCATTTGTTATTGGTCTTTCTACCTTGAAACTGGTAATTGGTGTAGTGCTACCTGGTGTAGTGCAGTTGCCACCAGTGTAAAAGTATATTTAATGGCTGCAAATAAATGTTTATTTGGACTTTAGTTTCAATTAAAATCCTTCTGCCATTTCGGAAGACGAAGACAACTCTCAACAAGGCACTAGATAAACCAGTCTTAACGTATGCTCCAAAAATATGGAAATTGGACATCCACGAAGATGTCTTTGAACGCGAATCGAACGAATCGACTATCTGTCGACGGGCCTTGCTAGAGGCCCGTGACATCTTCCACTAGGCCTTTTGCCTTTTCGTGGGTTTTCGCGTGGGCCGGGCCCATTGGCCAGGCTTTCGGGATATGGCGCCGCAGGCCTTTGCGCCCTGCGTCAAGACTCAGTGTTGGGTGCATAGGCACCTTATCGTGAAGGATTGAGACGGGAGTGGGTACATGGCATCTTCTGTGGCAAGAATGCGATACCCGCGCTGGTGGTCCGCTAATCAAGCAGACTGCGCGGGTATCTTTGAACGCAAAATACTCCGAAGAATCTTTAGTGGCCTTAAAGAGGTTGACGTGTGGAAAAGATGAACTGTATATTGATATGCAGGTTGTGACATTCCTGAAAATCGCAAGGCTCAGTTGGTTAGGGCGTGTAAAAGGATAGAAAATAAACACTCGTTGAAACGCGTTCTTGGTGGGCTACCTTAGGGGCGTCGATAAATCGAATGAACACAACTGCGATAGCTTGATTCTGTGGTAAAAGGCATACATGCCAAACATTTTAAATCACTAGTGTACAGTTTACTTATAATACAAATAATGTGGAAAACGAAGTTAAGAATAGTATATTATACTTCACCTTATTGAAATTAGCCCAGTTGTTACTCAAACTTTTTTGTCTCTCGTATCACAGTAGTTTTTTAGTGTTATTACCTTGATGCATAAAGTAAACATGGAAAAATAAAATAAAAAACTGACTTTTCAGGAAAACTCGCAGAATGCGGATCGTTTTAACGATCAGTATTAATAGGCAGGTAGGTTAACGCTCATATAACTACGACTTTATCGATTGTATCCTATTTTAAATGAAAGAAACACAGTTATTACTATGAAAAAGGCTTTATTATAATATATCTATCTATATCTTTCTCTATGATCTATATCTATCCAGGTCATAAATTTCTGAAAAACGTGCATAAAATAAATTTCAATCACAAGCTTATTTGTAAACACTTACCGTTTTGAAGACATAGTAAAAGTTAATTACGGTAATATTAAAATAGAAAAGCACTTCAAAATTATGACAATTATCTATGCACCGAAACACTGTCAAATCACTGCGGCGATTGGTAAACAAACAGCAAAAGCTATCTGCTCGTTAATATTTTTAAATTGAGGGTATTCCCAATACTTTTTTTATCTTTATAGCGATCGGTCATTGTAAATGGGTTAAGTGGCCTAATTTCATTTTAAGTATTATTTTTGTAAAATCTCACGAAAGCTAAAAGTTTTTTTTAATGAGATACAATGATTGAGCTTTAGTATGACGTGTACACATATTATATCATCATCCTTTTTTTAACAGTAATAAATGTAATTGATAGCAATTCTTCATAATTATTAAATTTGTTAAAAAATAACTATGGTTCAATTAGAATACGAAGTCAAAGTAAAATTGTACTGAAGAAAGCACAGACGACATGTCATCGATAGACATAATATTATTATATCGATCAAATAATCCCTATAATCCATTGCTTAGACTGCGCCCGAAATCGCCTGTAAACGACAAAAAATGCCACTTGAGACTCGAGACGAAGTTATTAACGTAACAAGCAGCACACGCGTCGACCAAAGCCAGCTTTTCCAGCCGTATGGCAAGCATATTGTATGGCTTTAATTAAAATGTACACAGTTCTTAAGTGCCCACATACCAAGCTACAATATCGCCGCTGATGATGGCTGAAGCAAACATGCGCGCCTTAAGTAATTAATGGACGTCTAATAGTGTATATTTCATAGTACATAGTCTATTTTCACATTATACATCATACATGACATTTTAAAATACATCTCTATATAGAAAAATGTATGTTGGTATATCTGTTTCTCTGTCTGGCTGTATGGCTGTCTTGAACTTAATAGTCTTCGACACCGTTTGACGGATCTCCATGAATGTTGGCACATACAGCGTGAGTTTCTAATTAGTGACATCCTTGTCACTACAATGACAGTGTGATCAGTATGACGAAGTAAGCAACTTTTGATTAAAAAAAATGGGATAAAAAAAATTTGTTGTTGTTTATTTGCTAAATTTATACATCTTATCTTTAAAAAAAATATGAGAAGCTTTGAGCGCACTGTGCCATCTAGCAGTAGGTAAAATATCGCTATTCAACAATATTAACGATATTTTACTTACCGCTAAAAAGCGCATCGTGCTCACAGCTTTTTACGCTATTTTTCAAACACAAAAAATCTTTATAAATAGGATAGAAAACGAATTTATAGCGTGAACGTTTCGGTGACGTTGCAGCCGCCAATGTCCAGGGTAGACTGAAGAGCTGTCAATCCGTTGTTTTGCGGGTAGGCCGCATACCGCTGCCGCCACTGCGTAGGTTATAACGGTGGTGTACATACATGTTGGGACATGTATGTATTTAGGCACGGATAATATTTTCGCGCTCTCCACACATCAAATTATATCCGCTCTTTGCTTTGGAATAAGTACTGGCACTTATACAATGGATTTGAAGTAAGAAAACTATGCTTTGTAAATGCCTTAATTAATTATTTAATTGATAAAAAAAGTAATAGTACGATTAATTGTTGATATTGGGCTCGATTGCGTTTCTTCGTGAATTAAAATCGAAAATTAGTCCGTGTGAACGAGACAGGCAATACGCTAGAGCGGAACGTGAAATGAACGGTTGTCACTTTTTCGCATTAAAACTACCCACAAAAGATAAAGCATCTGAATCTAACACCGCACGAAATGTGTTCAAATTTATTCGGACGAGTATAAGTACGACAGGTAGTTTTTATCGACGATCGATCGTTTCATATTCCGCTCTAACGTATTGCTCTATCTCGTTCGCTTGAACTAATTTCAGTTTTAGTTCACAAAGAAACGCAATCGGGCCCATTGTCGTATGATATAAACACGCATTGTGTAATTTCACCATAAAGAGTAGTCCCATAACAATAATAAATAAAACGTTGTATTCAGTATATCTATATAGTATATATAAAATAAGTGACTTATTGATAGTAACTTATTGTGACTGACTTATTGATTCATAATCGCCGAGCCGAAACCGCTGAAGATACAAATATGAAATTTTCCACCGAGGTAGGCGCTCACTAAGGAGGTAACCCGTGAAATTCAACTCCTAAGGGATCTAAAAGGGATGAAATGTTTTTTGCGGTTTCCTTATATCTCTTTATCTCTATGAAATATTAGATCGCTTCCATCAAAATAAAATCCCCAAATAAATGTCTAGAAAAAAAAATCCGGATTTTTCCCTAAAACGTCTTGAAGGGAGTAATCGGAATTAAAGTGATCGAAAAGGGCTAACACTTTTTTCTTGCGGTTTAAAAGTCCGATTTTAAATCGCAAGAAGTTTAAAAGTCCGATCAGAATACGGTTTAAAAGTTCGATCAGATCGGTTTTACTCAAAAAAGTTTCCCAACATAAACGCCCAAAAATTAAACTCAGGTTTTTTTCCTGAACATCTATTTAAGGGAATAATCGGGGTCGTAGTGATCGAATAGGGCTAAAATGTTTGTTTTGAGGTTTTTTAATATCTTTTAATCCCGGTTAAATATCAGATCAGTTTTACTCAAGAAAGGTTCCCTATATAAATGCCTAGAAACGGTATTCAGGATTTTTTCCCCGAGATCTCTTGTAGGGAACAATCGAGGTTGAAGTGATCAAAAAGAGCTAAAAATTATTTTTGGACATTTTCTTAATATGTCTTAAGTGTGATTAAATATCAGATCGGTTTTATTTAAGTTCCCCAAATTAATGCCTAAAACCAGTATGAAGGATTTTTCCCTAAACATATCTTGAAGGGAATAATCGTGGTTGAAGTGATCGAATAGCGCTAAAATGTTTTTTGCGGGTTTCCTAATAACCCTTGAACCCGATTAAATATCAGATTCCCTATTTAATTCAGACAAATTGTATTTGGGATTTTTATCTAATAATTTCTCTAAGGGGAATAATCGGGAGTTAAAAATCGAAAAAAATTATAAAGTCAATAAAGAAATATAAAATTTACGGCAAGTATTCGGCATTTTAAAATAAGTAATAGGTATTAACTTAGTTAATAGAGGTTTTCCGAAACTCAAAGTCTAAAAGGGGATAAACGATATCTCTATAACCGGTTTAGCAATAAACACGAATGTCAGGAAAATAATCTAATAATAAAATAATGAGATAGGCATATGGCGGTTTTAAAAAGTTAACCCAGGAAGGGAATAATCTGGAGTTATAAAATATAAAATGTGGCTTTACGGTTTTAATATTATATATTAAGCTCGATATACGGTTTTCATATTATATATTAAGCTTAGTTATTTTTTTCTCATACAAATACCTAAAAATTGTTACAAAGATTTTCCCCCAAACTCCTAAAGGACTTAATCAAGAAAAAAGGAGAAAACATATACATTCAAGATAAAAAGCAAATTTTAGGGAGAAAAGGTGGCTTTTAAATTCAGTAATAGGTATTTAGGGATTCTTCGACATTCAATCCCTAAAAGGGTGAGAAAGGGGAAAATAGTATGTTAATAACGAGTTATGTTGTAAAAGTGAAAATCGGGGAAATACTATTTTTTTAAATAATGAGATATGTATTTACGTTTTTTTAAAAATTTAAAACTGGAAGAATAAATGATTGGGAGTTATAAAGGAAAAAAATTAACAGTTTATTTAAAATTTTTGGTAATATTTATTAAGCAATAAAAGTCCAGGTTTTAATTAAATATTTCCCATATAAATGCCTAAAAAATATATTTAGGACTTTTTTCTAATGAACTTATAAAGTGGAAAAAGGAAAAATATATCTACAAGCTAGAAAAGTGAATCGCGTAAAAAATTCGCCTCTCATTGTGAAACTTTCCCTCGCAAATAACATTAGGGTTCACTTGAAGGGTGATGTTTTAGCTGGGCAATTTTCCAAACACTATTTTTTTTAAAACGGAAATACTTTCCCCAACCGTTGGTTGGCCGGGAAAGTAAAAACAAATAAATCACATTTCATTTCTTAGTAAGCTGATGTTTGTAGCTCAAATTGGTAGAAATGCTTCCAGCTATATACAAAATGTTTGTCTTCACTCCCATCTATTGACATTTTTCGTTAGCTTCTCTTTCGTCAGCTATCTATTTTTTTAATCATAGCTTCTAATATTTTAATATTATTTACATAAATGTGTCAATTATTAATTTTTTATCGTCTTCAAGGCCATCAAAATGGTACAAGTGAAACGGTTTGGTTTATTGCTCTACCCGTGCCTAAATTTCGTGTGTTCCACTTACTTACATAACTCGAGACCGCCCTGGAGTCAATTAAAAGCGTTATTTTTATGTCTAACCGCAGCGCAGGTTCATTGAAACGTTTACCGTAAGAATAATGACGGGAGATTCTACGATCGCGGGGGTATGGTAATAAGAAAGTGGTCATGTAAACAGAGGAGTCGTGCGGCCGCTTAATTACAAAGACACGGCGAGATCTTCGCGGGAGATAGGCGCTCGCGTCTGGATGGAACGAGCTTCTTTCTTCTAGCATCAGCTGCTGAGTCGCAAACTCTTTCTTAGCCGCAAAGTGCCACAAGCTGCAACATGGGTAATCACATTCGGATAAAGTGCAAAGTACAATCAGCAACTAGGGTTGTCGACTACAGCGGGCGAACCCGTCACTTCAGGAAGTTTTAACGATTAGTCGTTCTATCTCCCTGGAGTGAGCGCAGAAGACTTGAGGACAAAACAGTCCACCGTGTAGCTCCGCCACAAGCCCGTAAGAGGCCAGCGCCTTAACCGCGAGATAGCCAGGAATGTTACCCGGCGGGCCTACACTCACGCCTTTACTTCCAATTGTGACCAGATTACTCCGGTCTCTCGATTGGTTATGAGTTCGAGGGTCCTTTTCCTTACGAAGCGGTGAAAAGGTGTATACCGAACTGCCGAAGTACTGCTTCCTATAGAGGGAAGCAGTACTATTCCCTCTAAGGAAACAGTACTGCTTCCAGACATAAAAAGGAACCTATAGGAAACAGTACTGCTTCCAGGCATAATAAGGAACCTTTTCGAAGTACCTAATTTATTGGTCAATTTATTTGTTTATTATTTTGTAGATTTATTTATTTATTTACCTTTTTATATATTTAAATATTCTCTTATGTATGTATTTAATACCAGTTATTTATTTATATATTTAACATTTTTTTAAAAGAATGAATGAATGATCGAAAAAATGAATGAAAAAAAATTAAATACGAATACAGTCACTATGTCTTAAATACTATCACCCCAGAACAGATATACAATCTAGTGGGGTGATAAAATCCACCCAAATGTCAACTTATCTGCTTCGCAAATAAAAAAGTTGTAAAAAATATTATAATTTTTACTCTAAAATCTATTTTGTGTATTGGATAGTTTTATAAATTAATATATAGGAAGCCATTCAATTATTATATAACACGTCTATAGGTCATCCTTGACCACACATGTAACACGGTTCCACCGACAATGTTACATAACAACGTCAAAAAATGAGGATATTTATCGAAAACAAAAATCAAAATGGATTTTGTTCAAAATCATTTTTTCCTATTTTAATACATTCAGAACCAGAATAATGAGTAAATCTGTCGGCATGTCTGGCTGGAAAAAACCTTATTATTTTATTGTTTTTTTTTTGCTGATGTGTTTTGCTTGATGATTTAGTTTAGATGATGAATATGGCTTGTATGTATGCAACTAAAATTTATGGTTTTGCAGCTGTCCGATTTTCAAACTCCAAATGTCAAACGACATTTTCATCCATAACGCCAACAATTTTTATTAGCTATTCGTATTAATATACGATTAAGATACGAAAAATATACGATTGAATGAATTGTTTACTTTGGAGTGTGCGTTCTTAAGTTACAAATTTTAAAGCTGATTTACTTAACCTTTCGGAAGCCAGTCATCCCACGCAAAATTTTAGAAACCCTCGAAAATTTGTTTGTAGAAGGTGTGTGGAAGCATCTAATTTATACTGTTGGCTTATTCAATGACAACTAGAGCTGTCAACTACAACGGGCGAACGGGTCCCCTCAGGAAGTTTTAACGAAATATGATCGTTCTATCTCCCGTGAAGTGGACGCAGAAGACTTAGGACAAAACAGTCCACCGTCAATCTCCGCCACATGCCCGTAAGAGGCCAACGCCTTATCCGCGAGATAACCAGGTATGGTACCCAGGGCGCTTACACTCACGCCCTTAATTCCAGTTGCGACCAGATTACTCCGGTCTCTCGACTGGTATCGAGTTCGAGGTCGCTTGCGCGGTCCTCTCCCTTACGAAGCGGTGCGAATCTATCGCGGACCACGGAATCCTTGGCCCGGCTGTTCACCCGGAATCGGGTAGCCGATGGTCGTTTCAAGAGCAGTCGCCGTAAGGTCAGCCACCACCCCCGCTCTATAGGAAACAGTACTGCTTCCAGACTCCCCCGACTGTTAGTCAGAATGCACAATCGATTGGCTCACGCCGCACGATGCGCAGACGGTCCAGGAGCGCCAGAAGATTGAATCCTAGGGGAAACTAGCCCTAAGGACAGAGTCCTACCCGGGATCGTGCTTCATGCGTGGAGGCCGTTGACCGACGGGTGTTAACCCGTGAGTGTGACCAACCCTGAATAAATGGGTCTTCGTGACCAACTCAGCAAGGGCCCATTAGCTCTCTTTATTCAATGACATATTGAGTTGTCAACTACAACGGGCGAGCCCGTCACCACAGGACGTTTTAACGATTCGTCGTTCTATCGACCTGCAGTGAGCGTAGAAGACTTTGGACATAACAAATCCGACGTCTAGCTACGCCACAACCCGTAAGAGACCAACTCCTTACCGCGAGAAAGCCAGGAATTACTTCCCAGCGGCTTGAGAAACTCGCGCCCTTTCCAGTTGTGACCAGATTTCTCCGGTCTCTCGATTGGTTCCGAGTTCGAGGTCGCTTGCGCGGGCCTCTCCCTTACGAAGCGGTGAAACGGTGTACACCGAATCTATCGCGGACCAAGGCGTCCTTTGCCCGGCTCGGAACCGGGATCGGATGGCCAATGGTCGTTTCAATGACAGGCTTTTTACCACAGTGGAGGGAGAAATAGAGCCGATAATTGCATAAATACGGATAGAATACGGATAATACGAAAAACAGGCGTGGCCACCCAAGGGTTAAGAGGCCGTAACTTTTCAATGAATTATTAAATTAAAAAAAACTTCGGCCAATTAGTTTTATTCGTCGTATGGATGAGCGGATTAGATGGTGCTTGCGTGAAATCACTACTAAGCACATAAGAGGTACATGTACATACGTATCACCCGATAAAATCATCAACCTACGAAATGCCACTGCAATGAGAATTACAATAAAACTTAGCAATTCGAGCCCTCGGGATATGGACGGAACGATCCCGGACGCTTTTACACCAATAGGAATAAAAACCGCAAATTGTTTTTTTGTCGCGTTCGTCTCACATATAAATCGACAAGATGTAATTATTCTGAATAAATAAATTGATACTGATAACCTGGAATTTTATTTAATTTAATTACTTGGTTCGCTATATTTCCAACATCCCATCAAATCGCGATATCCTGCATAAGTTTCCTCTTCCACTCTACTAGATCCAATTACGCAATGACTGGGCAGGTTTAATTCCAAGAAGATCATGATCTACCGCTGCGGCATCTTTGTAGATCCTCAGCGATGAGATAGCGCTAGTGCGCAGGCGCAGACGCTCACTTCCCTTGCTTTTGTTTCTCATTGCGGTTGTGGATGTAATTAAATTTTGCGATTTGCGGCTCACTTTTTGTCCGGCAACTGAACCGCTATTTATAGAAGCAATCTTGGTTGACGCTGTAGGCTTCTAGTGGCGAAGACGAATATATACATTTAACCCCCCTCCCCCCCGAGATAATTGACTATTTCCAGACTGAAGTCTGTTTGTGTATATGTGTGATAATATAGCGCTAAGATACCGCCCAAACGCTTAATCCAATTGAGCTGAAATTGCAGAAAATGTCGATGCAGGCATCATTTGGTCACGGCAAGAGTTTGTATTTAAAATCGGTCCACCAGGGCACACTAGTCAATATCATCCTCGGAATATTGCACTTAGAGACTTAAAATTTGGTACACGTTTTTGAGCCAAAATCATATTTGAAATTTTAATTGATTTCAATCCCGTCATAAATTTTAAATAAATATTAACGCCATCTGTTGGTGCTTGGTCCAAATCTATCCTTAGCCGAGAAACTTACCGCGCTGCCAGAAGCGGTCGCAAACTAACCCAACTGCGATCGTCCGCCGGCGGAGAGAGGGCGCTCATCGATTTTATTTATGAAATTAATATTCAGATGAAATCAGTCCTTGGATACTTGGCGGGAAAGTCGGGGTGACACAACCGATATTTTCGCTTGTCGGCTTGTTGGGTCGGGTAGCCGACGGATCGATTCAAGGGTTGAAGACGTCAGGTCGACAAATAGGTACCCTCCGCTGTCATAGAAAACATACGTCTCCAGAACTCCCTGGTTATTCGCCGGCTGGGGATTTCTACGTTTTTTCCGCAAGTGCAGATAGTGCTCCAACCGCCCAGTTCCGTCCGAGATATTCCCCCCAATTCGCGATATTCTGATCCCAACCGCCTCCGACTGCTGGATTACAGAATCAGAGTCAGAATAAATTTATTTGCCTATTTCGTGTTATACATTTTGTGTTACACGAGAAGCTCATAGCGCCCTGACAGGGTAAGCCTCTCTTCGAGGAGGCCACCAGATGGGAGTTAAACCGTGATCTGGGCATGCCAGATGGCCAACAACACCCAAGCTGCACGGAACCAGTGGGAACCATTAGGCAGGGGGGTCTACTGAAAACAGCAAGTGGTCTACAGGACAAAAAGTTTGGTTACTTCTGATTTAGCAGTAACCACTTTTCGCGGTTGTTTTCTTTACTGGTTTTATTCATATTACTAAATTTTTGTTTTATCATTTACATTGAAAAATGCCTTTCCGGTTAACCGAATATTTTGCATTTTTTTAACCGATTTTAAAAAAAGAAGGGGGTTATTAATTCGGTTGTGTATTTTTTATTGTGTGGTTGTGTGTTTTATTCGGCATTTGTGAACCAATTTGGAAAATTTATTTTTATTTGAAAAGATATAATTCCCGATTGGTGCCATTTTTATCAAAATCCTGTTATGATGATGGGATCCATGAAGAATTGAGGGAACTCTTCAAATATTATATGCCGTTGACAATACATTTTTATTACAGTAGGTAAGCATGACCTGATTCTTCCCTCAGGGTACGAAGAGGGGACTCCTCAACGGTCTAGAGCACAGACACGAAATTTTGTATACGCATTCATTTATAATAGCCCGTTTTAAGTTTCACCATGATATGGTTGCTGCACCCAGCGTTGGCTCCCTACGAGGGGGCTCCTCAGCGGTCAACAGCACAGACACGAAATTTTGCATAAGCGTTCAATTTTCGACAGCCCGTTTTAAGTTTCACCAAGACAAGACTGTGGCACCCAGGGTTGGCTTCTAACGAGGGAACTCTACAACGGTCAACAACACAGATATAGAATTTTGTATACGCATTAAATTTCGATAGCCCGTTCTAAGACGTGAAGAAGGTTTTTTTTTGTTTAAATTTGTATTATTCTCTACACTATCTCCGCATTAATTGGACCTTTTATACCCGACTATTAGTGATGAAGTCAGACTATTATTTTCTCACGGTCGAGCTGAGGCGTCAAATGCCATACCTACGAGTTGTGAAAACTTCGCTTGCGGCAACGGCACTTGACGTGTCGTGATGTCGCGACACGTCAAGTGTCGGTCGCGATGTCACCGCGGCCGTCGTTAGGTTATAAATGCGCCCAAATAAACACCACAGAAGTTTAGCTAAAAAAGAGGACGGTTATAATTATCTATAAAAAAAGTTGATGGAGTGGCTGCCGAGGGGAACAGAATATTAATTTTTTAATTTTACTTTATTAATGAATGAAAAAGATCTCTACTACATATAATAAAAATACGTGATACTAAATGAACATTGGCCATTAAATGTAATAACAATGGTTGCACTTAGTATTTTAAAATATATATTTCAACTGAGGTTACACTAGGAAAAATATTTTAATTTAAAATATAGCGACAAATTCCTTCATCGCAATTTCCTGTAACCCGAGGGACGTCACACATTTATAACTAGGCTTACGCCTGTACCTAGATGTTCGATTTACAACTTATTATAGATTGCGAGCTGGCACATTAAAAATAAAGTTTGTCAGTAGAAATTAGTAATAAAGTAATATTATGTACTGTTTTAAAAGACACACTATATATTTACAACCTATTAAAGATAAATGACTAGTAATATTGATAACAACTATGACAATAGATATGTATATTGACATCTTTCATAGATATCATATTTAAACAAATTAAACTACAACTGTCATTTCTTTATTCGTTCCACAACGGAAGAAGTTCAATGGTCATTTAATAATTATAGTTTTGAAACTATCAATATTATTTAATATTTTAACAGGTTCTTAAAGTTTACTGTGCAATGTACCAATTATAGGGAGTTTGTTAGGACTAATCTTGTGTTTTAAAATATTGAAATCGTTTTTGTGATATGAAATATTGGTTTAAATTTACAAAATCAAGAAATAACATGTTTATCTTTTTACGTACGTAATAAAGTGTGATAGATATATGATAGATGTAATCTTGTCAACATAAAGTACCTAATTATTAGGTAAAATTTTGTTTTACAGCATCGAAATATTAAAAGATCGGTTTTGACGTGAAAGGTTTAATCAGACATAATCCAGGAGAGATATTTGGATGGTAATGAAAGGTATCGTAATCGTCTCGCCTCAATAACTCCCAAAATATTTACCCTTATAGAAACAAGTGCGATGTCGTTTCTTAGCGTATGTACGTAAAGGGCTAGTTTTTACTCCAAAACTTTTTTGTCTCCAAAACTCTTTAAAAATGCTCCGATTTATTATAGAGGAAAAGCGTCATTTTTGTAAAATTTTTGGATATTCAGTAATTGTTCTTGGTAACAAACGTCTAAATCAAAAAAACTTGTAGATCATTTCGACTCAGTTTTTATACATAACAATATGTGTACAATATTTAATAAAAACAAAAAACTACCTAGTATAAAAAAAATATATATCATAAACAAATAAGACTTGTGTTTTTTTGTTTTATGCGTAGAATAACCCACTCGTCACTTTAAAGACACAGCGCATTTCTATGTTGCATAAATGCGATGGCCAAAAAGCACACTGTAATTACATGTTACACAAACATTTTACATTATAGAAAAATATCAATTTACATATATCACCTGCGACGGCCGGGCCATAGCCGGAATCCACGATTCACCCACCAGAAGTGTAATAATATTATGACAGACCTGACCTAGGCTATTGAATTTCATGACACCATTTTCGATTGTAGGTTTTAGAGTATACGATGCGGCACAGAGTCCATTCTCCTTATAGAGGCAGATACCGGATTTGGATAAGGGTTTTTTAATTATGAGACTTTTGTAGAAGAAAATATGCATAGGTTGCACATTGCAAGGTCCTGGGTTCGATTCCCGACTAGGTCACCATTTTCCGTTGGGATAAAATTAACGCAATTGTATTTCCAATCCGTCGATCAAATGCAATAACAAGACACACACATACACTCACATATATATAAACACGTCATAGTAAGGTTGGTTGTTGGTAAGAGATTGTCAAATGATAATAATCCCGCCCATTGTGAAATTTCACAATTAAGGCCTCGCCAAACAGAACGCTGCGTCGCGTTTTAACGTCGCGTACTTTGGATGTCACACTGAAATCGACTAGATATTGACGCACACAGAGCGTACCGTAGATCGATAACAGTCTTTGGATAGTTTCTTTGTTGTTGAGATGTCAAGTGATTCAAGTGATTCAGATGTGAAAGAATTATTACTTTTGTTCGCTTTATCACGATCGCATATAAAAAGAGTATGGATACACGATATTAATAAAAGGAGAAAGGAATTAGGAGAATATCACCGTTTGTGTCGGGAGATTTCATCAAAATGAAGATCGTTTTTTAATATAATACTTTCGTATGTCGCATGATTTATTTGAAAAATTACATGAAATTCGTGAAAAAATTGTAACTTATTTAAATAATCATTAAACAGACTGATAAATTACTTCTCAGTCATATTAATTTCTTCCCATAATTTTGATTTTATCGCCATGTTTCTATATGAATTATCATTCGTATTATATAGGCAGGGGTGTCTCCGAACATATTCTATTAGTTTTCAGTCATAATGCTTGTATTTTCACGCGTACGTCGGACGCTTTCAAGAAATTTGTAAAAATACAACGCCCGGCGTCAAAGCGTTCTAGCGCGACGTCAGAGCGCCGCTTACTGCCAGCGCCCGCGATCAGTTTGACAGTATATTACCTTCTTCTTCTTTTTCTTATTTGTGGCAATTCCACGCAGCTTGGTTGCTGGCGATTGTGCCGACAGTATAATACTGTCACAGTACAACACAACTCGGAGCTATAACGCGGCGTCAGGATTTACGCTGTAGCGCTCTAACGCGCGCTAAATACGCGTTCTGTTTGGCGAGGCCTTAAAGAGTAGAAACAAATAATTTTAATAATAATACATTCAAAAATAAAAATAAAACTAATATTACAGTATTTTAATGTATCTTATATGAAAACATTTATAGCTTTGGAAGAGAAACATATTTATTTTGTAAATATTGATGACCAAAAAGTGATATTGAGAAGACGAAGACATGACGTCAACAATTATTAAATGTTCTTTTATTTCTCGACATATTCACCTTTTAGGTTTATATATGTAATTGATATATATTTTTTGTAAACATTAAATACCCTACCTAAAAAGCGTGTTAAAAGCCTACACACGTGGGAACCTGCGGCAATGATGCTTCGCTGTCAAATGTCATCGACGGCGGTGATCCGTCATGAGGTGAAAATCTTGATCCGGCGTTTTCCCGGCCATCTTTCTCACACTTGTCGGCGAGGCGAGAGTCACGACGTCGGATTGCGCACGAGCGCCTCAATGGGCCCTCGAGATCGCGTTATGAAAGCTATAAAGGATGAGAGACATGCAAAGCTCTCATAGTTAGATAAGCGTTCGATAGACAAAGGCCGCCGTCCGGTTTGCATGCGGATGACGACATGTCGCAATATAAATTGCGGCATGCTTTTGCTGTAATCGACGATCCCTACATATGTGCATTGAATACATAGCGCAACTAGAGCTGTCGACTAAAACGGGCGAACACGTCACCTCAGGAAGTTTTAACGATATTGATCGTTCTGTCTCCCGTGACGTGAGCTTAGGACAAAATATTCCACCGTCAAGTTCCGCCACATGTCCGTAAAAAGCCAAAGCCTTACCGCGAGATTGCAAGGTAAGTCACACAGCGGGCCGACACTAGCGCCCTTACTACCAGTTGCAACCAGATTACTCCAGTCTCCCGAATGATAACGAGTTCGAGGTCGCTTGCGCGGTCTTCTCCCTTACGTAGCGATGAAAAGGTGTTTACCGAATCTATCGCGGACCACGGCATCCTTTGCCCGGCTGTTCACCCGGTATCAGGTAGCCGATTGGTCGTTTCAAGAGCAGTCGCCGTAAGGTGAACAACTACCTCCGCTCTATAGAAGACAGTACTGTTTCCAGACTCCCCTGACTGTCGGTCAGAATGCACAATCGATTGGCTGACATCGCACGGGGCGCAAACCGTCCAGGAGCGCCAGAAGATTGACTCCTTCGTACAACTAGCCCTAAGTCCAGAGTCTGTCTGTTGTTTGTGTTTGTCCGAACCTGAACATATGGGTCTTAGTAGCCAACTACAACAGGGCCCATTAGCTCCCGAAATATATAGCACAGTGTTTTTCAAACTTTATTAAATCACGACCCCCTTTTTAATAAAAAAATAAATAAACTGTAAGTTAGTTCTCTCGACCCGCCCCCCCCCCCCACCCCCTAGTTTCTCCCACAGCTGTTAGCAGCATCCAATAAATATTTTTCTCGTAAGAACAATGGCGCAAACCACATTAATTTTAATTATTTTAATTTTAGAAGCCGTAACTTAATGTTTATATCTATGATCAACATACAGTTTTGAAAAAGCAATAGAAAAACACACAATAAATATGTTTCTCTTCCGAAGCTATAAATGTTGGCATATAAGATAAATAGAGATTCCGTAATATTGTTTTTATTTTATTTTTAGAATGCCTGCGACGCAGGCGGGGTGGGTGGGGGGGGGGGGGGGAATGTTGACGCCACGGGTTTTGATTATGAAGCAATCTGATCATATGTTTCGAGTTCTTTATTGCATCTACTCTCTGGGAGCTAATGGGCCCTTGCTGAGTTGGCCACCAGGACCCATTTTGTTCAGGGTTGGTCACACTCACGGGTCAACACCCATTCGGCGGTCAACACCCATGAAGTGCGAGCCCGGGCAGGACTCTGGCCTTAGGGCTAGTTGTACGAAGGAGTCAACCTTATGGCGCTCCTGGACGGTCTGCGCACCGTGCGGCGTAAGCCAATCGATTGTGCACTCTGACTAACAGTCGGGGGGGTATTTTTTTTTATTGTTGCAGGAGGGGAAACCCTCATGGGCACCCTGTGACTGGGTAGTGTCGGACTCTTACCGACTAAAACCCCTCCTGCCTCCTGGCGTCGACGTACCTGCCTTTCGGCCTACCATCGGCGTTTTTCGTCATTTATTTCTCTACATTCTCGTCATTTTCATCACTTTTTCCATGTATTCTTGAACCATTCTCCATCCCTCTTTTGACTCCAGCATTACTGCGGCTACACCGTCCACACAAATGATTCTTCCTGCTTTTGCCTGCAACTCATTTCTTTCTGTCTCGAATCTCGGGCACACAAATAAGGTATGCTCGGCGTTGTCATTTGTGCAAGTGCAGTAGCTTGCACTGTCCCTTTTTTGATACCTGCGATATAATTCATAAATACTCCGTGGCCGGTAAGGCATTGCACCATCCTGAATGTTAATGTTGCATGCTTTGTTTCAGTCCAGGTCTTAATATTGGATATTAGACGGTGTGTCCAGCGGCCTTTGCCAGACTGGTCCCATTCCCTCTGCCAGTTCGTCAAAGCCCTCTCTTTGGCCTCCTTTTAAGCATTTCGGGGCTCATTTCGCAACCCCATTTTGCTTTCCTTTCGAGCGCCAATAGATGCACCGGCACTATACCTGCCAGCACAAGAGCGACCTGCCAGCACAAGAGTCGGGGGACTCTGGAAGCAGTACGGCCCGGTGGCATAGTGGTTAGGTCGCCTGATCTTACATTGTAAGGTCCCGGGTTCGATTCCCGGCTGGGTCACCATTTTCCGTTGGGAACAAAAATTAACGGAATTGCATTTTCTATTCTGTCGATGGAATGCAATAACAAGACACACACTTACAGACATGTTACACGCACACATACATATAACACGTCATAGTAGGGTTAGTTGTAAGAGATTGTCATATGACAATAAACCCGCTCATTGTGACCTTTTGCACAATAAAGAGTATAAGCAAACAAACAAACAAACTGTTTCCTATAGTGCTGGGGTGGTTGCGGACCTTACGGCGATTGCTCTTGAAACGACCATCGGCTACCCGATCCTGTCTGAACAGCCTGGCAAAGGATGCCGTGGTCCGCGATAGATTCGGTTCACCGCTTCGTAAGGGAGAGAACCGCGCAAGCGACCTCAAACTCGTAACCAACCGAGAGACCGGAGTTATCTGGTCGCAATTGGAAGTAAGGGATTGAGTGTAAGCGCCCTGAGTAACATACCTGGTTATCTCGCGGATAAGGCTTTGGTCTTTTACGGGCATGTGGCGGAGCTTGACGGTGGACTGTTTCGTCCAAGTCTTCTGCGCTCACTTCACGGGAGATAGAACAAACAATCGTTTAAACTTCCTGAGGTGACGGGTTCGGCCGTTGTAGTTGACAACTCTATTTGCATCCACTCTCTACTCATTAATTTTCGACTTTTCCAAAACACTTTGTGGGTACTAATTAAAATCACACCTTTCCTAGTACGCCAGCGCCAGGTATCCCGGAATCTGTCTTGTTAACTCTTCCCCAGCATTCTACCCCAGCATTCTATGACCAAAACACTGTCTGATCTGAAAGTATCAGCTTTTCCAAAAATCTTGCACTTTTTGTCGCTGGCTCGCCAACAATAATGCGCCAGTGCTTCGTGACTCATTAGCGGCAATGCGGCCGACGACGACTGTGCAATCCGCCCAAGATGCCTATCTGTGTACTCGAGATTTATGTGGATGGAGCTGAGCCGAAAAGGCCTCAGATAATTATCATTTATGCCGATGAATAACCGCCTGAGATGATAAAAAAATCGAAAGTAGGAAGGACAGGATAGTGCAAAAAATCATGGAACAATACTTGGGTCCAGACGACTTGTATTCAATTGGATCCTTGGTTTCTGCATAGCGGAGGAGCGTTTAAAGTGTAGATTTTACTGGCGCGAGTAAATGTCTCTATCACGGGGAGAAACTAACATAGTTAGTATGGTGCTACTATTGATTATACAAGCATCTATTTAATGGGGTGAATCAGTACGAGCAAACTAATCAACTTGTGATAAATATTTTTGGGAAAAAAAATTATATATTTTTAAAATTTATTTTTTTGAAATGCTAAAGAACTTTTTTTTTATTTTTATTTTATTTCTGGAAACATACAGCGCATACAATTAACATACGTGTGCATAAACATAATGTAGAAAAAAAAAAAAACAATACACCGATAATCGTTTCCTACGAAATTAACAGATTTCCGCATATTACACAATTAGATTTCAGCATATTACACTTGAAAATTAATTGTAATTAAACTAAGTTCATATTAAATATAAAATTAATATAGAAAACCGATGGGAGAGGTAGGGAATTGGAAGTGATTAGGAAGAAGGAGTTGGATGATGGTATGTGTTTATGTATATAGATATAAATAAAGATATAGATAGGTCGTATAGTGGATATATAGATACAGATATTTATTGATGTTTATAGATAATATAGATATATAATAAATATTTATAGATATTTATAAATATTTTTAGTTGCTACTGATACGTTGCATGAAAAGTATATAACTAAGTACGATAGGTATTATCAAGTTCGTTAGGAGCAATTGATTTGAATAATTAAACTTGATTGTTAAATAAAAGTTTATCACAAAAAAAAATATTAGCAATAGCTAACTTACCTCTATATCGCGCATCATGTTCAGCGCTTTTTAAACTATTTTTCAAAAACAAAATCTTTTTTTTTTTTTTTTTGCACCTAAATTTTTATAAAAATTTGCCTACTTGCTCGTACTGATTCACATCCTTCAAGTATGCCAGTTAATTAAAACTCAGCCTAAATACGGTATTAGATTGCTCAGCTCCATTGTACGATTTGGCAACCCTTCGGCGACGGTGAAATGCAAGTGGCGCTGATTGCATTGGCGGTGAAACAAATAGCAATTTATTTTGCCACCGGTATATTATAACACCGATAATTAATATTTTTTTATGAAGGACTGACTGGTTTTAAAACCCAATAATTTACATTCTTTTATTACAGCTAACAAAATATTCAGCTAACAATAATTACATTCAATTATTGTTAGCTGAATAAGGGATGCTCGAGACGTGGCAAAAAATCGTCAAGAATGGAAGCGAATCGTGAATGGAGTACGAGATCCAGCGGCACCGACAGCAGCGTATTGGCTGCGAGGGTGACCCCCTCCCCAAACGCCGGCTACGGAATAAATAATAATAATAATAATAATAATGAACATTCAATTATTGGTGCCATCTATCACATTTCTATATAGGCTAATCACATTACAGAAATCATATTATCAGAGGGTGCAATCTGCTCTCTCTGAAAAATAAAGTGTGTACCTACTTATTACGTTTTAAATCTTGTAGACCAATTTAAACATTTGGTTGTTTGTTTGCTACTCTTTATTGTTATTGACATTTTTATGTAAATAATGGGCTCGATTGCGTTTCTTCGTGTTGAACAAAAATCGGATATTTTGATGTGACCGAGACAGGGCAATACGTTAAAGCGGAATGTGAAATGAACGGTTGTTACTTTTCCGCTTTAAAACTACCCACCGAAGATAAAGCAGTTGAATCAAAGACCGTACAAAATGTGTTCAAATTTATTCGGACGCTTGTAAATTCGACAGGTAGTTTTAAAGCGGGAAAATCGACGATTGTTTATTTCATATTCCGCTCTAACGTGTTGCTCCGTCTCTTTCGTTTTTTTAGTTCACGAATGATTTAAAAAAATCGTTTTTTATTAATATTTTATACGCGACGTTTACTTAGGGGTGTTAGTGACTTCTGCATTGTAAAGTTACTCTTAAAAGTCAAAGCAAACAGCCGGGAAGCGATAAACGCGTGCTGAGATGTTGGCGCCAGCTTCGCAGAACAAACGAACCGCGGAGCAATAACTTGACATTGGCGCTCCCCCCCCCCCCCCCCTTCCCCCCCCCACACCAGAATTTGAGATTAATAAATATAAAATACTCGATAATCAAATACACTGGGTGTTTTTTTTTGTGGCCAGGGAATAAGAATCATTAACTAAATTTGCACTCTTTATTAACTATTTGCCAGTAACTTTTTCTTATGTGGCATTAATACAGAATACATACAACCAGACTAGTACCCACACCATCAGTCCTTGGGTCCTAGCAACATTTAGTATCTAATCTTGCTGCAGCTTTGCACGTCAAGCTTTCCTTTCCGCGACAAAATATAATAATAATAATAACAATAAAACGCTTTATTTGCTTAATCAAAAAGGCGAGCTTATTACCTAAAAGCAATATCTAACAGCTAACCTAAACCTAGTGGAACAGCATGTTATGCGGTAAAAAATAAGATAAACGAATAAATTAAATTTATAAATGCAATTCAAACAAAAAACAATAAATTTAGGAATATATTACCACATCAACTAATAATTATAGTGACAACTTTGCCAAGAGTAGATGTTAAGCTCCCTTCCGAGTTGACGCGACTAAAAATTTAGATATTTTTACAATTCCACGCGCCCGCGCGCTTTCGATATATACATAAAGATGTATAGGCTGGTGTAAATAGTATTTTTTTTTAATATTGAGAATCATCTCTAGGTTTTTCAAAAACTGAAGACAAAGCTCGCTCGTTTTTATTTTTTTGGAAAACAGTAACAGAATAAAGATTTACAATTAATATGGAAATAATTTTTAAAATCCGGCATAATTGTATTAAAATTCTTTTTCGTGTTATTCTTATTCGTCACGACCAGGCCACAAAATTAGGCTTCATATAGCTTTAGAAAACCAATGCTAATTCGTTCGGCTGTTCAGGATTATTAGCCTCCGCTTACGTAGCCCCAACCCCTTTCGGTCTGTGGGGAGGATATTTTTAATAGTTGCGATGGATATTATCTTAGCAGAGACCATCACGCACACACACTGCGCCAGCGTTTAAAAATCAAATCAGGATGCGATCCAAAATCAAATGAACAATCTTTATTACGACGCGCCCTGTATGCCCTAAGGCGCTTCAGTGAAACAAGTTTTTTTACACGACTACCCAACAAAAAAGGAGTTTAATGTGTTCAGGGTTTATCTATGCATGTTTTCCGTTTCTTTATTCTACCATAACTTCTACACGCTTGAACCGATTTAAAGGTATGTGGATGACATAACAATTCTATTGGTACGGTATTTTTAATAGAATCGTTATGTCATCCCTTGTGCCATAGGGAAGGTATCTTGTATTTGTACCTTGTTAGTGTCAATTAAAGTTGTGATTGAGTAAATTCCAGAAATATACATGTATCTATATGGATAAACACATAAAACACAAATATTTCATAAATAACCGTAATAGAAATACTTATAAAATACAATAGTTTACTTTCTGAACGATAGTCGTGTTTTTATTATTTATAATGTATATACTTGTACAAAATACATGAATTTGGCGCCCCCTTCAATTTCTACCCAGAGCAGGTACCCTAGTTTGCCCCCTCCCCCTCCCCTTAGATCCGTTGATGTATAATAAATACATACAGTTCCCAATTCGTATTTGTATATTATTATATGCGAGGAATCATGTGTCTGCGAATATACGACATATTATATTATACAATGCAGCGTGTTGGAACAGGTACAAGATGCCGTTAGGGTTATTGCATGAGCGCCAAGTGGACGGCGATCGGTCGTCCGCACGCGATTTATAGGTCGCCGATGGCGCCGCGGCCGGCGCCGGCGCCGCGCAGGCCACGGCCATTTCTCTCAGCCGGCAGCCAGCAGCACGGACCAGATAGCCCATACATCACCACATTCCTATATACAAACTACGAGCTCCATAGACAGTTTGCGAAATCGCTAGGGTTGCTGACGCCGCGGACAGAACAATATTCTACATTCTATACTAATAAAAAATAAAATACAAACGGAGCTGCCATGGAATTCACCGACCGAAGTCAGGCCCATCATAATACTATTATTACACTTCTGGGGGGGGGGGGGGGGGTGAGCGGTGGATTCCGGACTAACGACCGGCTGTGGTAGGTTTAGGACAACAATCTTGCTACATGTGAGCGTTCACCTTACCACCCATTCACTCCCCCCTTCGAAGCCATAAAATTTGAGATGTGGAAATTGCGGTTTTAGATATTTTTTCTAGAATAGAGTTGATTATTTTTCTATAAAGGCCAAGATCTTTAAAGAGGTGAAACAGAGATTTAGCTGGTAGGCCACGAGAGACAACTTTCACCGCGTAAAGGTGAACAGTGAAGACGTTCCGGTTGACGGCATTTGCGAGATCATGCATGGTATTTATTTAATTTTTACGCCCATTTGGTACATGGCGCCCGCGAGGCGCTTTTCGACTTCCTTTACGAGCTCTGTTTCGCTAAAATCGTGCTCCAGCATCGCGTTCCGGGTATACCATGGGGCTCCCGACACTTCCCTAAGCTCCACATTCAGCACGCACTGGATATTCATCTGCTGCGGTGCCGAAATTAGGTGAACCAGTCCGGTACCGCGTACGTGAGCTTCGTCCTCGAGTACATCTTCAGCATCAGCAGCGTTGTCTTCGCCGAGATTGCCGCTGAACGTAGAAGTTTGCTGTGCGTTTATTCATTACAAGCTTTTATTTAACTTGCAATGTTTGTTAGTATGTATGTTAGTTTGTTTATGTCAAATCTTGCAAGCAGAATTAGAACCACTTCCTCTTATCCTATGAAGTTAAAATTTTGCTTGTTGGTCCAGTTCCAATGACAATGTATTTTTATAGTGAGCGTGACCCAGGATCGGCTCCCGATGAGGCTACTCTTCCAAGGTCAACAGCGCAGACACGAAAATTTGTATACTCATTTAATTATGATAGCCCGTTCTCAATTTCATCATCACATGACGACGTTGGCTCCCGACGAGGGGACTCCTCAACGGTCGACAGCTCAAACACGAAATTCTGTATAGCATTCAATTATGATAGCTCGTTCTAAGTTCCATGGCGGCTGCACCCACGGTTAGCTAGGGACAGAGAATTTTAATATAAGCTTGTTTTGTTTTGTTTTTATTATTAACTTATTTTCAAATTACATTTTATTCCAGTTAAAACTGAAGTTATTACCTACGTTTTTTGATAAGTTTGTTGCAAACATTGTACGTTGCAATAATAAATAAATCTATAATCGGGATAACAGATGATTACATTCCAATAATTAATTCTATAATTGAAACGGTATAAATTTGCAGAGTCACGTTCGTTAGGATGTGAAGAGGAGGACGGAGAAAAGGACACGTCATTGTTTCGATCGTGAGGTTAAAAGAAACATTCAAGCAAAGATGGCCGCCGCGGAGGAGCAGCGGTCGGGGGAAATTATAAACGGACAGAGTCCCGATCGCGACATGATTTATCATCTTTTGTCTCGAGCGTTTTTTCACTGAGCCCGCTCTGGAAAGAGAGATGCCTGCGGATGCCGATCTCATGGACATACATTCTCAAAGCTTGGTTTTATCTTCTTCTTTTAGTGCCCTCACTGTGAATGTGGCAGGACATTTTATTGTTAACTTACTTTAATCATTTATATTTCATGTATCAGGCCAACCTTTTTTACAACAAAATTCCGTTGTGCGTCGGGGTTTTGGAGACTTTCAATTTTTAAAAAAATGAGCAGGATATTCTAATCAGAAACCCAATTTATTCTATTGGGTCCTTACCTATGAGTTTGCTGTTCTACAAAGGAAATTTAAGGCCAAACATTTTATATAAAAAATATATAATAAAATATTGACCCCTATTATCTATGCAAATTTGTCATTTTATTGGGATTTGATTAATTCCTCTGCTGTAAAGCTCTCGTGGACAGGAACCAATGAAAGCTTTGACGGCGTTTTTCACCAACTCTTCAAAGTTGATTTTTTCCCATGTGAAAAGTTAGCTAAATTCTAAAAATAAAAACCCTATTGGAACAAAGGTTTGACAAGTACGGTGGGTGACCAAGAGTCCCGCAACTCCTGCAACTTTGCGACTGTTTGCAGTGAAATCTGTGGTTATACGTTGACATGCAGAAGCAGTTGGCTAAGAGCGATTGACCAGGCTCGGTTATTTAATTACGAGCTTGTCCATCATTTTTGCGTTTATAATTTGCACCCATTTACTGTAACTGTATAGCTAGACTGCATGAAGCTGTAATATAAAACACATGAACAAGATCTCATATTTGAAAATAATGCAAATTTTCAACTTTATGATGGTTGCACAGACGAATATATTTGAGCAAAAAAGAAAGACTATGGAAAGACAAATAAATAGCTGATTCTTAAAAAAGAATAACGTGGCCTTGAATTAAAATTTATTTTAATTAGAAATTTTAACTCAAACCCAACTTATCCCAAGTTCAAAATGGCCGAATATTAGGGACTTTGACAGTATTAAATTTTTAAATCTTTAATGAATATTTTTATTACATGTTATTAAACTATTTATATTAATAAATCTAATAATTTTGATAATTCTATTTGATAATAGATTGTTACTTCAGAACTCTGCCATTTATGAACCGATGTGGAAAATTCTTTTTTATTCGAAAGAATATACTTACAGATTTGTCCTATTTTTATCAAAATCCGGTTCTGATGATGGTATCCATGAGGAATTAATGAAACTCCTCAAATATTATCAAATGAAATTAAAAAAATTCATGTTGGTTCAATTCCGATGATATTTCATTTATTTTTATGGTAAGCATGGCCTGACTCCCTGGATTGGCTCCCGATGAGGGAAATCCTCAACGGTCAACAGCAGTTATGATAGCCCGTTCTAAGTTTTACCATGACATTGCTGCTCCACCCAGGGTTGGCTCCCAACGAGGGGACTCCTCAACGATCAACAGCACAGACACGAAATTTTGTGTATGCATTAAATTACGACAGCCCGTTCTAACTTTCTGCGGACTGCGGCACCCACGGTTGGCTTCCAACGATGAAACTCCTCAACGGTCAACAGCACATACACGAAATTTTGTATACGCATTCAATTATGATAGCCTGTTATAAGTTCTATGACATGGCTGCTGCAAAAAAAAAAGCAGTAGGTTTTTTTTTTGTTAAAATGTTTTCTATTTTGTAAGACTTATTTAACAACGCAGTTTTACATATCAAGCGAATGGCGTCGTCAAATCGTACATAATATATTCTTTACTATTTCAAATGTTTATACATCAGAAATACAGGGAAACCTTCTAGTCCTAGTTTAGTTTTGATTTAAAATACCACTGAATTTGTTAATACTTTTACAAGTGTTAATTGCTCTTAAGTATTGCAAGTAAAACTACAGCCCGATATTTTTTTGTTTCATGGAATATTTCTCTTTGATTTCATTCTAATGTTGTGTGAACTTTTACAATAAAGAGTAGAATTAATCAATCAAACAAACAAACAAAAGTTTGAGAATCAGTTTTGTTTGATCTTCATATTGCATCCAGCGCCCGCTATGCCCGCAACCCGCGTCCTGCGGCCGAAAGAAGTCTGCCAGACGAGGAGGTTCCAATCCGAGAGTCATGTTTGATCTTTTTTGAACATTGGTTCAACTAACATATGCAGTTTACATTTCACATCATAGATAATGCATCAATTTTGAGAAGTCCCAAACGAATTATAATTATTGGCACAAGAGGTTAATTAACGCGGTTAATTGATGACACTAGGGATAGTGTCATCAATTAACCGCGTATCAACCACTTATAAGCGCAATACTGTCAAGTATACTATGTCTGTACACGACTTAGGTATTCACATTGATTTATTTCACTCTCGTTAGGAGGGACAACTAGGGTTGTCGACTACAGCGGGCGAGCCCGTCACCTCAGAAAGTTTTAACGATTAGTCGTTCTATCTCACTGGAGTGAGCGCAGAAGACTTGAGGACGAAACAGTCCACCATCTAACTACGCCACAAGCCCGTAAGAGGCCAACGCCTTAACCGCGAGATAGCCAGGAGTGTTACCCGGCGGGCTTACACTTACGCCCTTACTTCCAATTGTGACCAGATTACTCCAGTCTCTCGATTGGTTAAGAGTTCGAGGTCGCTTGCGCGGTCCTCTCCCTTACGAAGCGGTGAAACGGTGTTTACCGAATCTATCACGGACCACAGCGTCCTTTGCCCGGCTGTTTACCCAGGATCGGATAGCCGATGGTCGTTTCAAGAGGAGTCGCCGTAAGGTCCGCAACCACCCCCGCTCTATAGGAAACAGTACTGCTTCCAGACTCCCCCGACTGTTAGTCAGGAGAAACTGACCATAAAGCCAGAGTCCTACCCAGGCTCGCACTTCATGCGTGGAGGCCGTCGGATAGGTGTTGACCCGTAAGTGTGACCAACCCTGAACAGAATCGGCCTTTGTGGCCAACTCAGCAAGGGCCCATTAATTCCCGGGACAGATCAACTAATACAATAAACGAAGGTTCTTTGATTTTCACTTTGCCGGCCCACCAGAATCAGAAGAGGGGAAGTATTGTGAAAGCGCTTAATTAGCTTTTCGAGAATAAGACTGAATTATCCATTTTGAGCCCCCCTGAGACGATTAAGACTGTTTCCAGGTGGAAGTCTGTCTGCGTGTCCGTCTGCCTGTGTCTACGGGTATTCCTCCACGATAATACGCGAAATAAAGATGACTTGCGTCATTCTAAGGTGCGACTGAGTAAGGTTCGGAATAGCTTTCTCTGCCAATCTTACTTATTCTACAACAAACTTCCATTACACATCAGGGGCCTTGGGGAGGTTCACTTTATGAAAAAGGTACAGGCTATTTTGATTAAAAACCCCATTTATAGCATTGAGGATTTCGACAATATCAATTTTTTGCAGCTCTATTGACCTATTGTACTATATTTATTCTTTATTCTTTATATATAATAAAGTAATAATAAGTAGTGCGTATTTTATAAATATTTAACCCCTCAAATGTGAGGCGTCCCTTAAGGGATGCCTTGGCAAAATGTATACAAAGTGTATATAAATTTATATAAATGTAAATATAAATGTAAATGTGCGCCGCTTTATAGTAATCCGCTCTATAGTAATGCTATAGCTCTATAGTAAACCCCGCTCTATGTAAATGTAAATGTAAATGTAAATATAAATTTATATACATTTTGCCGTAGGCAACCCGAGCTAATCGCCATTCATTTGAGGGGTTAAATTAATTATCGTTCCTGAGCTTTTCTTCGACTGCGTGAAGAAAATGCTTCCTGTCCAGAGAAAAAATGTCAAGGTCATTAAACCTGTCATTAAAAGAGTTGGGTAACCGTATCATAGTAGAGTTGCTGAAGTGGCTTGTATTGCATCTGGGCACGTGAAACAAACGAGAAACTCGGGTACTTCTGGGGGGCACTCTCAAGGAAATTCGCTCAGTTAAAGCTGGACAGTCTATTAAACCGTGAAGGATGTCATATAGGAAAGACATGTCGGTTATGGTCCGTCTATTATAGAGCAGTGCAACCCTAAAGTAATCCGCTCGTTCCTCATATGTCTCGAAGTTCGTGTGCTCGCGCTAATTTAGGTATCGCAAGAAACGCTTTTGGACGCCCTCAACCTTGTTGACAAATGCAGCATACATCGGTGACTGAGTATAGGCGTTTGATTAGATTATTTTAATAAATTTACTACAACCATCGCTGAAACGAAGCGGCTTTGTTTTATATTTATAAATTTCAAAAAATTTTCAGCTAGTCTGTTTCGAATCGGTACTGCTATCTACCGCCTTACGACAAAACTAAAATCAAACGCTAGCAGTATCTCCATATAGTCTTTAATATGTCCGCTAGATGTCGCAACAAAAAAATACAATTAAATTAATGATAAAAACCAATTTTGCAAGTAGGACATTTATTTTAATACTTAACACAATAAAGGACATCAAAAATATTATTAATAATTAATTACACTCATATAAAATATGCATTATATATATTATTATTAAATATGTAAAAATAAATATAGCGTCGGCAGATATTTTTGGAATGATATTAATTTTAGTGGCGTACATTTGTATAGGTAATTATTATTATTATCCTATTATATACATTCAGTCTTTCAAATTAAAATAATTTTAATCGCCACCTACTGACAAAAGGCAGTATTTTATTGTAGCGTTAGAATGAAAAAATAACAGATGGCGCTTTTATATACATTTTTTTTGTTTTATTATGTCAAATTGACGTGTCCTTGATGACTCTTAGCTTAGAGTCCTGTGCTTCTGCCTCAGTGGGCGGAAACACGTATCCTTTGAGAGAGTCGAAATTGACGTATGTGGTGTTGCCGGCCATTTCCAGACGACTCACTATGGTCTGGAATGAGGGTCTGTGGTCGGGGCAGTCTCTCCAGCACTCCGTCATCAGCTCGTACAGCTCAGGCTTGATGCTGTCGGGCTTCTCCATGCGGCGACCGGACGACAGGAAACTCAAGACCTCGTCGTTGCTCAGCGATGGATACGGGAAACCACCTAAATGAAGAGTTCACCGGGTTTTATTTCCTATTCTCCTGATATGTATTCTTTCAAAGCACTCTTTGCCAAATTCTTGTCAAGGAACTTAATTTGCACATTAGTTGATACAATTCTCATACGGGTTGTTAAATGAATCAAAATGTACGAAGAAAAACAACGGTAGATTATTTTGCATGAAAAATTAATTAAAAAAATAATCTTAAACGTTTTGTTAATTTGGGCGTTCCTTACCGAATATAACAATGTAATACCTATTTTGAAGTTGAACCAAAAATGACTTTTCCACTATAGCCAAAGCCTAAATCAAAAAAGTTACCGTAAGAAATACCTCTCAACTTTATTATTTTTTCCGAAAAACTTATTTTTTTTCAAGTTTAATGACAAACCTTGAAAAATAGTATTTAGGTCCCCCTCTATACCTAGGAATACTGGATTGACAGTTGAGCCAAGTGTCAAACCATTATAATCTACAGATATATACTTTGTTTTTGATAACATAGCAAAAATAAGTGCCTACAAAGATTTACAAGTTTTGGAAAAGGCGTTCTAGAAACCTCTACCGCATCCTATAAGTTTTACGATAATTTAAAATCAATGTCTGGCTAAAAGTAAAAAAAAAAATACGTGTGGCACTCGGGGACTGCCGCGGTAAAGCTATTGCATGGCATTTTTAACAATCTGTGCAATTATAATTGTTTCTTTATTTTATTTTTTTCTGATATCAGATAACTGCGCTCTATCGGAAAACGTTGAAATTATTCCGAATCATGTGCGGCTGCGAAAGCAAATGATTCGGAATAAATTAAACGATTCCGATAGAGCGCCGCGCACGAATTTTTTAATCGATAAAGCAAAAAAAACAGATTATTCGAAAAAAATCGTAGATAAAAAGATAGATAATTAAATTATCTTCAAAATGTTGCAGGTTTCATAAAAATACGCCAGATAGTATTTGCGTAGTAGTCGTTTTTGGGTTCAGTTAGACCTAATTTCACAAATTAATTACACTATGTAATATAAACAAAATCTAAAATATTCAAAGCTAAGAATATTAGGAAAATGTTCTTGTTTAACATATATTTTTTTCGAATCGTAAGCAGTACTCGTTTAGACGTAATTATCACTTTAAAATCATTAATTTTCGTTAAGAAATTTCTTCATTCGGTCGCAGCGCTGGCCTAGGCCCGCGATAAAAGCTATGCAATAGCTTAAAAACAAAATTTATCATTGTATTTCGCATTGATAAATAGGAATGGGTATTGTCGTTTACTTGTTTTTTATATACGTTACGTAGTCAACCAAAAATAATTGAAGTCAATGCCATTATTCCATATTTTTTTTTAATGTATATTTTTCCCTTTTTCAGAATTTATTTCTAGAGATTAATTTTCCAAAAGCGGGAAATTGTACCTATCTGTAAGCCATTAAATTTGAGATTTTGTTTTAATATTTCATCCGCAAATTTCGCTTATCTTGATAGTAAGCTCTGCTAAATGATGCTACAATTATCTGCAGTTATTGGCAGGCTTTTTATTAAAACGTGGCCCGAGCCGTGCCGGTGCTAGCATTAAAAAAAAAAAATACGCGTGGCACTCGGGGACTGCCGCGGTAAAGCTATTGCATAGCATTTTTAACAACTTATGCAATTATAATTATTTATTTATTTTATTTATTCTGATATCAGATAACTACGCTCTATCGGAAAACGTTGAAATTATTCCGAATCATTTGCTACCGCAGCCGCAATTTAAACGTCTTCCGATAGAGCGCCGCTCACGAATTTTTTAATCGATAAAGCAAAAAAAACGGATTATTCGAAAAAAATCGTAGATAAGAAGATAGATAATTAAATTATCTTTAAAATGGTCCAGGTTTCATAATAATACGCCAGATAGTATTTGAGTAGTAGTCGTTTTTGTGTTCGGTTAGACCTAATTTCACAAATTAATTACACTATGTAATATAAACAAAATCTAAAATATTTAAAGCTAAGAATATTAGGAAAATGTTCTTGTTTAATATATATTTTTTTCGAATCGTAAGCAGTACTCGTTTAGACGTAATTATCAGTTTAAAATCATTAATTTTCGTTAAGAAATTTCTTCATTCGGTCGCCGCGCTGGCCTAGGCCCGCGATAAAAGCTATGCAATAGCTTAAAAATACGTGTGGCACTCGGGGACTGCCGCGGTAAAGCTATTGCATAGCATTTTTAACAACTTATGCAATTATAATTATTTATTTATTTTATTTTTTCTGATATCAGATAACTGCGCTCTATTGGTAAACGTTGAAATTATTCCGAAGTTTATGGAGCTTCGGAATCAAATGATTCGGAATAATTCCGCTAGAGCGCCGCGCACGAATGTTATTCAATAAAGCAACAAAACCGGATATTATTCTTTTATTCTTTGACTATTCGAAAAAAATCGTAGATAAAAAGATAGATAATTAAATTATCTTTAAAATGGTGCAGGTTTCATAATAATACGCCAGATAGTATTTGCGTAGTAGTCGTTTTTGTGTTCGGTTAGACCTAATTTCACAAATTAATTAAACTATGTAATATAAATAAAATCTAAAATATTCAAAGCTAAGAATATTAGGAAAATGTTCTTGTTTAACATATATTTTTTTCGAATCGTAAGCAGTACTCGTTTAGAAGTAATTATCAGTTTAAAATCATTAATTTTCGTTAAGAAATTTCTTCATTCGGTCGCCGCGCTGGGCTAGGCCCGCGATAAAAGCTATGCAATAGCTTAATAATGATATATGTCAATAATATATATATGCTCATGAACGAGGATCGTGAATCGTGGACAAAGTTGTTAAATATCCCCGTCAAATTTTCTGGTGGAAATTTATTTCACAAATTAGATTGTTTTAACCACAAAAAAGTTCACCTACTTGAATTAATGGATACTGTTTTCCACTACTCGCTATCGTAACTGTTTACTGGGTTTAGGATGATATTAAAAAGATACAGATTCATTAAGTTTAAATATATTAAATAGGTTAATAATGAGGGATTACAAAAGTACTCTCTTATACACATAGGTACCTAGTAGGTAAATGAAGCAAATGTATTTTTGTAGCCGAGGGCGTCCAATTTGATCTGTGTTTGAGGATGAAGCGGGTTATTTGCAGAGTCGGGTGCAAACACTCTTTTACAAACAACTTTACTCCTTTAAAGTTGGTCAAAAGTTTCTGGATTCTTTTGAAATTATGATTCAGGATTTCTAGATCATCAGCTAACTGTTAAATATCCTCAAACGTCTTGCGAGTTTTTTTAAGGTCTCAAAGATGAAATTCGAAAGTACTAGTATACCGTTTTTTCATATCAAGAGGCATTTGATTGGTAAAACTGTACATTATTTAAATTTTGCAAAATATATTTTTTCTTTCTTGAGATAATTACTCTTAGCGATTTATTAAATTTATCTTCCAACATAATCGATAGTATTGAATTAAAACGCGAACAAAAAATACTTGTAGGTAGAATAATCGTTTTGTGCTTGAAACGATTAGAATTTAAATGAATTTTATCCGGCACGAAGGACGAAAACTGGTTGATATGCTGAACGTCAGGCGGAAGACTATATTATTAGTGGCCAGCGAGAGCTGGTCAACCAAGTGTGGATAAAGACACGAAATTGAAAAGAGTATATTAAACCCCCATTTCTTCATAGTCTTCCTTATCTACTCTCCAGGCGCTCGCCCGACGAGGGCACGATGAGACTTTCCGGAGTACGCCAGGCACCCAGGAAAGTTTCTCGCCCGTCCTTACATAAACCCTTATATCTCGAAAAATATGAATGCTAGTTTATTCAAATAGAATAAGTTATTGTAGAATATTTAACACTACTCAAAAAAAAAAAAAACTTCTTGTTTGCTGTAAAGTAATATTGCCATCAAAATAGAAGCAAAATAAAAGATTTAAAAAAAATCGAAGTATGAATTCACTGCATTTGTTTTTGCTTCCGTTACTATTCTATCACACAAAAAATATATATATATATAAGCATGGTAATCAATCTTCATTATTAATGAGGTAATTATTGAATAATCTAGCATGTTTAGTTTCCGATATATTGAGGTTTATGTTGGTGACCCGGATTCATTGCTCCCGAGTGTATAATGTTTTTTTTATGTCTCGGCCAAAGAGGTCGATCAGGAACTACTGTATTACGTACACTCACACAAATTATATATGTTTATCGACCGCATATATTGTTCGTGCGGTAGTACATAAGGGGCCGTCCACATATTACGTAATCACCGAAGGGGAAGGGGGGGGGGGGGATTGGAGCTGAAGCTTACGCTTGATTACGTGGGGGGGGGGGGGGGTGCGTCCTGATTACGTAATCAACTTTAGTCACCGCATCGCATTTTTTTGGTCTTATTAAATGTGCATTTTAAATGTGCAAATTAAATGTGCATTTTTAAATGCATTCTTAAATATTTTTTTCTCATTAATACCGTCTTTACATCTACTGCAGTCTGAAGATTGGGATCTGTAAAATAAACCAAAGAGTTTGAGAATTTGTAATTACTTTGAAGTACATTTTTGAAAGTATTCTAAAATGTTGTCTTCAAACACTATACAAACGCTGGGTTCGCTATTCTTTACATTTTCCGCAAATTCGGTTGATTACGTAATCTTTGGGGGGGGGGGGGGGGGTTAGCCCGCTGATTACGTCTGTTGACATGGGGGAACGGTTGGTGGTAAACGGTTTCGTGCAGCTTGGGCCACAAAATTCATTTTGTTTTCGGATCGGCTCAACTCACGATTCAGCTCCTATACAGAAGCCTCCTCGAGTAGAAGGCTACCCCGGGTAAAACTCCCGAGTTTCAGGCCTCAAAGCTGGTGGACCGGTTTCTCCCGGCGGGATTGCATCCCGGCGCCACTGGACGGTTTGCGCACCGGTCGGCGATGCCAATCGGTTGTGCACTCTGACTAATTGCTTAAGGGGTCTGGAGACTATGGAAATACACTGTTTCCTAAGCAGCGGGGGTGGATGTTCACCTGTTGTCATGCCACTCTTGAAATGACCTTGGGCTACTCGATCCCGTGTGGCACTATGGGCAAAGAACGCCCAGGTCCGCGATAAATTCGAACTGAATTACCGTTGAAATACAACAGGTAGAGGTAGCGTAAGCGACTTCGGACCCGTAACCAGTTCGGACGACGGGGGTATCCTGAAGGTTAATTCCAGACGGATATATCCTGCCGAAACTGGTAGTCAGGGGGCGAGGCTGCCCGCTGGGTACCTTTCCCGGTACCTCGCCATAAGGCGTTGGCCTCTGACGGGCAGGTGGCGGTGCTTGGCTGTGAATTGTTTTGTCTCAAGTTTTCTGCGCTCACCACACGGGAGACAGAACGATACATTTCGTTAAATTTTCTGAGGTGACGGGTTCGCCTGTTGTAGTTGACAACTCTAGTTGTTGACATGGGGGAGGGTGAGGTCGAAAATCCCGAAAACGTGATTAAGTAATATGTGGACGGCCCCTAGTGTGCTCAGGTACTTATATAAATGTATAATATCAGTGTAAATAATGAAATTACTAGGGGATATAGGATTTTAGGATGCACTAGGCTGTTCACCCCTTACGTTTCATTTTTTTTTTGAAAGGAGGAATATCACTCACCTAGGGTTCCGATCTCCCAGAGCAAAATTCCATACGCCCAGACGTCGCTCTTGCTGGAGTAGCAGTTTTCGCGAAGAGCTTCAAGAGCGAGCCAACGCAAAGGCACCTTCCTATGCCTGGTGTTCACATATAGTCCGGTCCTGGAGAGGCCAAAATCTGAGATTTTCAGAACGCCGTTTGCATCCACGAGAACATTACGAGCCGCCACGTCCCTAGAACAAAAAAAAGATCGGTTGGGTTACCCCAAGACTTTCCCGGCACTTAGATAAGCTCCCTCTCTCTTCCCCTTGCCATCTCTTGCTACCCTCACTTGCCAAATCCCCCGCGCCAACCAACAACAATTCAACGGGCTTCCCCGCGATAGTCAATGTGTTCGATTAAAATCGCGAATGTATTTCTAATGGCCGCTCTACACTTAGTCCACGAATCGCGCGCGAACACGTAGTGTGGAGCCGTTTCGCATATTCTTCGCGGCTTCGCGCCCTGTTCCCCAATTATTATTTTTGTCGGTTTTCTGTCCCGCGACAAAGGGACCGCGAAGCGCGAACTTAGCGCGAACGCGCATAGTCTCCACACTACACTCGCGCGCCGCACAGTTGACTGCCGGCAGCGTCGGTGTGTAGACGTGTCTGTTCATAATTATGTTGCTGAGATTTCCTACAAAATTACCGTAAACTGGATGAAACAATTATTTTAGCTGCAATTTCTTGACTACCACTAAACCGAACACGTTTTTTGGGATGTAAATCGTAAATATTATATGAAAAAATATAAAAATCCAGCGCCATTAGCGCCATTATGATAAAACATGAAGAAATTTTGAAAAAAAGGGAATCCCTTCCTATCTAGTTACAGAAATTACAAAAGTAAATTAAAAAATCCTACTAGATAAAAGCTCAGTTGGTTTGAATATGAAATAATGAATGGATGATATAATTTTGTTTTTACTTTTAATATATTCATAATTATAGTGCGCTATTGCGCACAACATGAGGGACGCAGTTGAAGCTAATTTGACGTCCATCTCCTTCAAACGCGCGAACTATAATGTGAAACTACCGCGAACCATTGCGAGTGTGGAGCTTTGTTTCGCTCATCGCGAGTTCACGGTGAGTTCGCGCCGCGAAGTCGCGCGCGATTCGCGCACCAAGTGTAGAGCGGACTTTTTGCAGTCTTTAGTAGTATTTTACGTAGATAAATACATATAGACACACAAAAATGCGTTTACATTACTTTCACTGTGCCGGGAAATAAGTACATGGCAAAGCGAAAATGAACAGAAATTACAGGAGATGGAGGAGGGGAGCTAGAGCTACTCCTTGACCATGTCCTTGATTATGGAATATAGAATGTGGGATTTAATTTGTTGTTTGGGGCTTTTCTAAGGTCTTTATGAGCCTTGTAACACTGCGACCATTGCTGATCTATTGTGTTCGCCACCTGCTATAGTTTTGCGCTAAGCCTCGTATCATTTAAGAAGGTTGGAGGTAATGACCACCCAAGTGGGTGTATCAGCGGGCCACACACGCACATGAGGTGCGGGGGAGTTTCCTCGGCCCCTTGGTAGAACCTGCACATTTTTGTGTCTCGGAGCTTGAGGTTGTACATGTGTTTGTTCAGGCCACAATGCTCCGTGAGCGCCCTCACCAGTATTCGTAGATTGTTCCTATTTAGCGATAAGGCCTCACGGGCCGTGTT
Organism: Micropterix aruncella; assembly: GCA_944548615.1. NCBI lineage: Eukaryota > Metazoa > Arthropoda > Insecta > Lepidoptera > Micropterigidae > Micropterix > Micropterix aruncella. The sequence goes on from OX155958.1 coordinate 9,082,411, forward strand.
AGGATAGTAAGCCTTAATTAGCGCTTTGGATTAGTTCAACCCTGGCGTGTTGTTCCAGTGGTTGATGGATTGTTCTAAACATATTTGTTTGAGCATTATGTTTGCAAGGCTTTTTGGTACGCCACAGCAAGGTTCAGGGCCGTGTAACGTTTCCTTTGCTCCCGTCTTAACAAGTTCGTCGGCTTTTTCATTTCCCTAGATTTATAATGTGGGAAACACTGCCCTCGCATATTATAGGTCCGCAGCTCTGTCATTGCCATTTTTTTACACTGACCATTTTGAACTTGCATAACTTGGGTTTGAGTACAAAATCTATATTCAAACAAATCTTAATTTAAAACAATGGTGTCCTTTTCAAAATCAGTTAAAAATTTGTACTTCTAACATTCGTTACTGCTCGGATATATTCGCGTGCAATCATGAAAAAAATGGGGATTCGCGTCATTTCAAACATGAGTGGTAGCATTGATTTTATGTGGTAGCAACGCATCGGAGACAGCGAGCAATATCAATAATATTGGGCTAAACACCGACGAATGCCCCGTGTGTTATTGGTTTGTTCACATTCGTGCTTGTAATTTCTACCTCGAGAACTAACCCAGTAGCAACCGGAGAGAATGTTTGATCATGAAGGGCTATAGTGGTTGTGAGTCCCTCGTAATTCAACTGAGCTAGCTTTTCAGCTTTTAACATATGCAAGTGACGGTACAATATTGAGTTGTTTTAGTAAAATCGGTAAAGTGAAGAAAATCGAAAAGTTGTTATTAGAACGCTTGCATTACCTTACTGAACTAACACCGTAATGAAGGGATACTGAATCGGATTGTCTCTTGCTACGAAAAATGTATCTTGTATGATAACCATATGGGTTCATCACAGGGGTTGAAACCACGAGATGCAGATGGAAAATCCCTAAATTACAATTAAACAGAAGAAGATCATGGTGATGATGTGGTGGTTCCCGGTGTTATCCATCACAGTTTCTCGCGGTTTAGATCTATGGTTAACGCAAACTGTAATGTCAATAATTGCAAACAATGATGGAGAAGCCCGCGAATAATATTGGAAAGCACGATAAGGTCGTTTTGACTCCTTACGCACACGTTCGCACACTTCGACTTCAGCTTATTTTTAAACTGTTTGGACGAGAGATAAAACCTAACGTGACTTTTAATTATTTTATACTCGAAGAGGTAAATGGTATTTTTTTGCGGGTGTACCTACGTATTTAAAAAAATAATTTTTATATATTAGCATATAATATGATATACAAACTTGTCCTGGAAGTCCAAGGACTCGTCTATTAGGTCCTTCCTTATATTAATAAATAATGCTCATACAGTAAATACAAAGAATAATATGAAGAATGATTTTAAAGAAAATTCAAAATACATTAATGGAGATGCCATCACTAAGCAGGGCCGCGCCGCCCCTGTGTGCAATGTGTGCAGGGCACCCAGGCGCCAGGTACTTAGGGAAGCCTTGGGGCGCTATCATTCGCCGCTCCGAGCCGAGCCGTGAGTCGTCCGTTTCGGTAACGAACGCTTCTTTTGTGGGTCGGTTCTTCTAGAATCGGTCATTCTAATTATTTTTAATTCATTCTTCGCCCTGACGCGAGTGCGGTCGGTATGAATATATCCGATTGGTAATAATAAATTTGAGTTTTATCGATTGTCGTCATTAGGTTTCTATAACTTGTAAGGCACTGTTTTGATAGCCAAACAAAACGTATTATTTTGCATTATTATGTATTAACTACAATTTAAACTACTTTAAACTGAGCTACTGAAATTCATATATTTAAATAATGTAACCCTCATATATTTAGACAATAATTAACTTTTATCACAACATTATTACGAATTTTGATAAAATGCCAGTCATAGTAGCAGGCGCAGAAAGATCGTTTTCAAAATTAAAATAAAAAATACTTGTGTTCGACAATGAGTCTTGGAAAGATTGTCTAATTTGGCTGTATTATCAATACAATATAACATCTTAAAATACATATATTATTAAAGAATTTTTGAATAAAATAGACTTTTGATATTATTAAATAATTTTGGAATAGAAAGGTTAATATTTAAATCTGTTCAGATTTTATAAATCTGTTCAGATTTTATAAATCTGTTCAGATTTTGAAATAGCATGAGTTATAAATATCAATACTGAGAAACAGCAATAACTGACAAGCGTAAAAAGGATAGAATAATAACAAGCAACATTTACTAACTTAAATTAGTAGGTACATAATATAAATAGGATAGAAAACGAATTTACCGCGTGAAATTTGTAGGACCCGACGTTTCGGTGACGTTGCAGCCGCCGTTGTCTAGGGTAGACTAAAGAGCTGTCAGTCCGTTGTTTTTCGGGTAGGCCGCAAACCGCTGCCGCCACTGCGTAGGTTATAACGGTGGTGGGGGGCCGGGCTCGGAGCGCGGGAATTTTTAAAATCCGTCTTGCACACAACACTCACTGTATCCTGTTTTACGTCTTTGCGTTCGGCGTTCGGCGGCGGGAACATTTTAAGAAGAGGGTTCCACGTAGAAGAGAGTTTGTAGCCGTCATCTCTATTGAAGTTCGGAGTTCTTCTTATTTCAATGGCTTCCCGGATCATGCGAGGAAAGTAGAATTGTTCCTTGGATAGAACAATGGGATTTTGAAACTGCATCCAGTGGTTACTTCCGCTATCCAATATATGTTCGCAGATCGCCGATTTTTCTCGCTGAACGTTTTTAACAGCTTTGATGTGTTCTGTCAGTCGCTTGGCTATGGGCCGTTTCGTTTGTCCAACGTAGGCTAGACCGCAGCTGCATTCGACTTTATACACACCCGGGGTTTGCAGTGGTATTACATCCTTTACAGGCCTCAAAAATCGAGCTATATTTTGGGTATTAATACCACTGCAAACCTCGGGTGGGTATAAAGTCGAATGCAGCTGCGGTCTAGCCTACGTTGGACAAACGAAACGGCCCATAGCCATGCGACTGACAGAACACATCAAAGCTGTTTAAAACGTTCAGCGAGAAAAATCGGCGATCTGCGAACATATATTGGATAGCGGAAGTAACCACTGGATGCAGTTTCAAAATCCCATTGTTCTATCCAAGGAACAATTCTACTTTCCTCGCATGATCCAGGAAGCCATTGAAATAAGAAGAACTCCGAACTTCAATAGAGATGACGGCTACAAACTCTCTTCTACGTGGAACCCTCTTCTTAAAATGTTCCCGCCGCCGAACGCCGAACGCAAAGACGTAAAACAGGATACAGTGAGTGTTGTGTGCAAGACGGATTTTAAAAATTCCCGCGCGCCGAGCCCGGCCCCCCACCACCGTTATAACCTACGCAGTGGCGGCAGCGGTTTGCGGCCTACCCGAAAAACAACGGACTGACAGCTCTTTAGTCTACCCTAGACAACGGCGGCTGCAACGTCACCGAAACGTCGGGTCCTACAAATTTCACGCGGTAAATTCGTTTTCTATCCTATTTATAATGTCAAACAACCGCGATAGTCTTCGATTTTATAGGTACATAATAATTAATTATTAAGCAATATCAGTATTTTTGTATGCATTTTTCCAAATAGACAAGTGGGTCACTCATTTATAAAATCAAAAATGTGTTCTTTTGTTTCGCGCACAGGCGTGACAATGGTCTGCCCCGTCACTATGATTAGTGCACTCCCAGAGATAATCCCTGAGAAGTGGCTTTAAGGATCTTTCTGTATAAAATACGCTTTAATTGAGGATCACAGTTTAATGAAGAAGCGACTAAACAATACTAGTATCTGTCTCTCTTCATACACCTTGCTATACTTCGGCATCGTCAGAGTGCTTTTCGCGATTTGTCTTAGTGCGTGTGAATGGCAGAAGTATTTCCTGAAGTTATCCTGTTATCTACTTACGCACCAAGACATGACTTGACTTCTGGCGGTATGGGCAAACGTCAATTTTCCAGTTTAATGACCTGAAAACAAGCTTTAATTAAGTACGTTTGCTGTTGCCAGTAAAAGTAATTATTACTGTAAAGGTTTTAACAAAATAAACAAATGCTCATTAAATGTTTTTAACAATTTATTGAACATGTCTTGAATGTTTTTAAAAGCAATTTGAAGAAAAAAAACAGTATTGTTACTCTTTACTATTTTCGGCAAACATTTATTGAACTCATGAATATAAAAATGAAAGTAACTCTCATTACTGTATTAAAATATTTTTATCAATTGTTTGAAATGTGGCTATAAAAACTGATAAAAGTGAAAGTTTGGAATAGTTTAGGAGTTTAAAATGAATGAAAAATATTTTGTTTTTCTTTCTCATTTAACAACTTTTATTGCCGCAATTCAAGCAATTGATTTTAATGTTTTTTTACACAGTAATATATACCAGGCTTTCATCTTCATATTAATAGTAGTTTTGGTGAATGGTTGCTGAAACATAACCAGTTTTAAGTTCAGAAATACTGAATAGCGCATTTAATATACAAACGCTCATTGCCCTATGACTCTCTCTTAAATTCGGTGAAACATAATTTTAAACATTCTAAGTTTATTTCTCATTTTATTTATTTTATCTGACATTTGGACAGTTTAGCAGTATAAAAACCCTATAAAACTCGGGACGACATCAAGAATTCTAACGATTCCACACACTTCTAAATCGGCTCAATCGTTTAGAAGTTATGGTGGAATAAAGAAACGGTAAAACATACATTCATAATTCCTGAACACATTACACTTCTTTTTGTTGGTAATAAATTCGTAAGAACCAAAAACGCGTGTTTAAAAATCGGTAATATTTTGTGGGGAGTAATAATTAAACACTTGGTATATTTTATTTTGCTAAATTTATATTCCAAATACTTCTCTTCGTTACTCGACTTACCGGGTTTATTCCTCACCGCCGCAAAGAAGAATGAAAAAAAAACTAAGCGGTCAAATGATCCGATAAGACGCTGCTCTCTCCTTATAAGAGAGCAGGGGGTCGTGGCACGTACCCTTTGATACTCGGGGTAACATAACGATTTTAACAACATCACACATTTCCGTTCAAGCGTTTAGAAATTATGGTGAAATAAAGAAACGGAAAACATATATACATGAACCCTGAACACATTACACTCCTTTTTGTTGGACAGTCGTGTAGTAAAATATTCGATATGCGATCATCGTCAATATTATATGCACACATGGTATGTAAACTGTAACTGAACTAATGTTGGATTAAAAGCAGAATTCTTATAAAAAGTACGTTTTATTTGAATCTCAAATTTGGTATAAAAGTTATGACAGGCGCCCTTTCCATTTCACCCTCACCCTGGTCTGGACCCAATCTTCATCGAGCCACGAGCAATCGCTGACATCTGGGAGATCAGCTGGGTTAGCCGGCGATAGCAGCGTAACACCTGCCGTTAAAAGCACCTTAACTGGTTTTATGACAGTAGGATCATGAGCTTTAATGCCGATGGACGCAGACGGATCTACCAAAAATCAGGAGCGTCTAATAAGCTATGCCACCCTTAAGTGTATCGATATTATTACTCGTAAGTAATATGAAGAAGAAATTATTATGGTCATACGGTCCGCTAACATAGTGGATAGGTCGCCAGATCTTACAATGTAAGTTTCCGGGTTCAATTCCCGGCTGGGTCGCCATTTTACGTTGGGATAAAATACAGGTACAGTAGGACCTCGCTTATCCGAGGTAATGTGGGCCGAGGGTACCTCAAAAAATTGAAAAACTGGGACAACACGGACTCTGTCCTAAATCGAGGGGGAAACATACGGTAAAATATAAAATGAATGAAAACGCAGTCAATGAAGTAAGAGAATACAGCTATTACATGTTAAAACGCAGTCAGTTACAAATGTAATTCAATACATACATATATAAATTATAAAATAAAATACTTCATAATAAAAATGAAGCAGAGAAGTGATGTTAGGTGGTAAAAATATGGCCTGGCAGTAGCCTTCTCGACCTCGGTTAACCCGAAACTCGGTTGATTAGGGCTCGGATAACCGAAGTCCTACTGTGTTGCATTTTCAATTCTGTCGATCGAATGCACATACACAAATAACACTTCATAGTAGGGTTGGTTGTGAGAGATTGTCGTATGATAATAAACACGCCCATTATGGAGTAACAAGCAAACAAGAAGAACTCGAAAGCTCGTAAGTTTCGTATTGCGACATGTTCAGGCATGCACGTAGGCATTTAAAGCCAATTAATTTAAGAATAACACGAAAGAGTGAAAGGGTATTCCAGCAATATGGCATTTTAATTAGGCCTGCGTTTACTTGTAATACTTAATTTAATTACGATTAAGATAATTAGTAAAAGAAGCGATTACATCGTAAATCGGGCAATCTCGGAAGACGTATGCGTAAATCTCGCGTAAATCTCGGAGGACAACTGAGCGTTCGTTGTCGGGGTGACCATATTGCAATAATATTGGTAGTAAATAACATGGTACATATAATAAGGGGCATGTATAATATATGTATAATCAGGAGCAAGAAGGCGGATATTCGAGAGCGGAAAATAGTATCAGGATTATATCTAAAACCGTCAAAAAGACATGTGAAAATTTATAAAATAAAGTACAATACTATTTATTACACGACTGCCCATCAAAAAAAGGAGTGTAATGTGTTCAGGGTTCATCTATGTACAATATGTTTTCCGTTTCTTTATTCTACTATAACTTGTAAACGCTTGAACCGATCTAGAGTTGTGTTGTATTGTTAGAATCTTTATCTCATTTCAATGTTCATACGGCTTCTACACAGTCCAAATAACAAGTAAGTAGTTGTCTAAACGTCCAAATGTCAATAAATTACCATAAATGTATCGTGTTTAACACCAAATAAAAGGTCTGATTGAGTACATTCCGGAAATATGCATGTATATGGATTTATGGACATATACATATACCAATATATGAATATATACATATACCACAAGTATTTCATAAAAAAACCGTAATAAAAATAATTATAAATACAATAAATTACTTCCTATAACGGCAGTCGAGTTTTTTATTCTTTTTATTATGTTTACTTGTAACTTGTCTTGTTCTACAAAATTTACTGTGTTAAACATGAGTACTACATGAAATCACACATGAAATTACTACATGACACCTTGGTACTACATGAAAGAGAAATTATCTTGTTGGCTCAATGTCTGGGAGATCTCTAACTCTTCGGCCGAGTTCATGTTTTGAATAAACTGAAAAATATCCTTCCGAAGGAGACAATTCGTTAGTCTATTCTCCTACCTCTTCTGGATTATGGTGAGTCCTATTTCTAGACCTCACAGAGGATTTAGCCGTCAAATTGAGCATCCAAGTTGAATTCATAAGCAGCTTCAGAAAATTTGACACATCACTGAGTTTAGAAAAAAGCTTCACTGGCTGCCATGACGGAAGAAAAAGACATGAGGGTCCTCTGCTGCTATTCAGGAGAATGAATTTCATTTTTTCGCAAGTAGATTTACTGCACTATGGGCTCATAGGCGCCCTTTAAAGTCGGCTGATAACTTGGTTTTTTAAAGCCAGAGATTTCTTCTGGTTTAAAAAAAACACGGTAGAACAGCGCCGAGTATACGAGTATAGTGGATGATCAGATTATTATGATCACCGTGCATTTTAGTACTAAGTAATTACCGTATTTAAATGTTGTAATAAATGTATACACCTAAATTGCTTACTTTTTAGAGATTAAGGAAAAATAAATAAAAGTGAGGTTAATATTTTCGATTAACTAAACCAGAACTTGCCTTATAAAATAACGAAATTCGGTTTGATATTTCGGCAGAGTTGCACCCCCGTTATTCATGGGGAGACTAATGGGGATAGATCTGTTAATTAGAAAGGTAATGTCAAACAACTATTACAATTAGTAATTTTATGCAGTTACCACATTTAATATACAGGTATTTCTGTATTTTAGCCATTTTTATGACAAATGCGTGATAAATGAATGGAAATGCTTTTGTTCAAAATTTTAGTTTATTGTTGTGTAGTATTGGAACATGGAATGGTAACAATAATAAAATGTTTGTGCTTTTGGCATATGTTTGCAAAGGATTTGAAATTTTCGAAACGGAAAGAATATATTTAAAAAAAAAATGTGATAAATATTTATTTAGGTTGCTAACGTCCGGAAACAGTACGTTTAGAAAATAAATTGAAGACTAAAATAGCAAAATGGACAATTACTCTAAATTCTTTAAAATAAATAATTAGGTCAAAAAATAATAACTATATAAAATTTAAATAAAGTTAAACGTTATTATATACACTAATCATAATTATTTCATCGCCCACTGTTAATATGTTTCAAAAACAGACTCTAAGAACATATTCCATATAAATTCCCCTTCTTCCATCCCACTCTTCTATAAACTGATGCGTCTTTATATACTACTCGTTCAATGTCATCCTGCGTTGCCTGGGTTTCTCTCAAATGTGTTCTGTAAGGGGCTCTCTAGACGATCAAGCATGCTTGTCAAGCATCGCGTCGCGGGCTGGGAAGGGATCGTAACCCGCTGGATATATGCAAATATTTTTAATAAATATTTACCAAAAAATGCCCTATTTTGTACTTTATACCAGAGAGTCACGTTAATAAGACGTAGTTAATTGATGAATGACGCGACTCCCTGGTATAAAACTACAAAATTAGGTATTTTTCGTAAATATTAAAAAAAATATATTTGCATATTTCCTGCGTTTTACAATCCCCTCCCAGCCTGCGACGCGATGCCTGACAAGCATGCTTGATCGTCTAGAGAGCCCCTAAAGACGTCGGACAGTAAAGTCAAGTCATTTCTGACAAGCCAGCGTAAGTCACGGAAGAAGATTGGTGTGGGTATGATAACCATGTCTTAGTATTAAAGAAACAGTACTGGCAAAGGAATGGCCTAATGGAGAATGCTATTGACGTATTATTGAGGTGCGTGAGGAGAGTGTATATAGTACATCAAATTCTTCAAGCACTGGCATTTCTGATTACGACTGTAACTAATTGGTTTTACATTGATTAGGTAATTTAATATCTGTTAATTACATTTGATTTTGTGTAAAATTCGTTTTTTTTAATAAATACCTACGGTCCTTATAGAATAATTTCATAATTATTTAATATCAATAACGTAATCGATAACGTAGTCATTACGTCAACATTTCTTATGATTCCTCGGAGCTCGCGAGCCGAATTTATGAATCGTTGCGGTCCCGTGAATTGACGCATCGCTACTAAAACAATTCTGTATACTGTGCTAAAACTAAACAAGCCCGTCAAGCGTTTGACACATCTCCTCTCAACTCCGCTACCTATGTTTGCGCGTAAAGGTCAAAACAAAATCGAAAAATATTTGGAAACACAATTTAGAAGATTTTACACAATGAAGACAAGAAAGTTTCTGCTAAGTATCTCTAAACGAATTACGTTTTACTTCCCCAGCCCATCAACCAACGAGGAGGGAAAGTATTGTGAATGCGTATTTTTTTTCGAAATGAAGACGGAACTCTTGAGACGATTAGGACGATTTTCAGACGGACGTCTGTCTCTCTGTGTGTATTCCTTCACGATAGCGCTCGAACGATAAATCCGACTGTGCTGACATTTGAGATGTAGTATCATTTGGTCTCGGCAAGAGTTGAAAAGGTTGTGGTTGAAATCGGTCCACCATGGGGCGCACTAATCATATTTAAATATTTAAATATTAAACTTACAGATTTGAAATTTGGTATGCAGGTGCCTTGTTGGGCCGAACTCTCACTATCCGCGCTCGTCCCGACATTCTTTTTCGATCAGGTCAACCTGATTACCGAAATGATATCCCACTCAAAATCCTTCCATAAGTCCTTGGCTACTCTTGCCGGGAAAGTCTTAAGGTGACACAACCAATTTTTTTGCACGTGTTAGTGGTCACCCTATCAAAAAGTCTCGGCTTTGCGTTGACATTTGACCGCTCTAAAGCGATGCTACAGTGGTATGTACTTTCGATAATAAACTTGTTAGGTAACTATTATTTTCTAGGAAGCATTCGCAAGTATGGCAGTTTCGTAATGGTAGATCCACTTTTGTGCCATAATATCAATAATCATTGAATATGAAGTAGATATTCATAAATGTTATTATACTCTGAGTTATTTACATTTTGGACCTTACAAATTGTTATTGTGCCCGATGATCTTACTAAACGGGTCAAGTTCTGCTACAATCGATTTAGGAGCTTCAATAACATATATTCTCTGATGAATTTAAGTTTCACATCAGGGGCCATGTGAATAATATCAAAATTGTAGGTGTTGAGCTCACGGGGCTCAAATAGAACTGCATAAAAAACCATTACAGTCGCCTAAGGTTATCATTTGGACTGCCAAAGTCGAGTGAAGATTTTATAGGCACGTCAGTGTAGATATGCTCAAACGTATCATCCAATGTATTCTTCCAGTCGTTACCCACATAATAAACTCCTCATTAGAATTTGGTTCGTACCCAGCTCCTTGGAAAAATGCCTACGTTATACCCCTTCCTAAAATATCAAATCCTGTGCGACCAAATGATTTCAGGCCAATATCTATTCTCCCTGCTCTCTCAAAAGTGTTGGAGCATATAGTGTTCTCTCAGCTATCAGATTACCTTTCTGAATTCAATATGTTTAATCCCTATCAGTCCGGTTTCCGTCCCGGTCATAGCACTACCTCTGCCCTTGTCAAAGTAACCGACGACGCACGTAAAGCTATGGACCAGAGACAACTTACTTTGCTTGTTCTCTTAGACTTTAGCAGCGCCTTCAACTCTATCGACTTCGACTTGCTCGTTGCACGGCTACAAACTCTCAACTGTTCGCAAACCGTTATTAATTGGTTCAGCTCTTATCTCAGAGCCAGACAACAGCGTATAAAAGTAGGTGATCGATCATCCGAATGGGTTAATCTAGCGGCTGGAGTTCCACAAGGTGCGGTTCTGTTCCCGCTTCTTTTCTCAATTTTTATAAATCCTATCTCCAACCAAGCTCGTGGACATACTCATCTGTATGCAGATGATGTCCAAATATATAATCATTTCTCTCCCGAAAACATCAATGCCTCGATCCCCATCATGAACTCTGATCTTCAGGCCATTTGTGAATGGTGTGCGCTGATGGGTCTACTAATCAACCCTTTGAAATCCCAGGCTATACTCATTGGAGGTCGTAAATTGCTCTCCAGAGTAAATGTAAAATCCCTTCCGCTTTTAAAACTAAACGATATCACCATACCATTGTCGCAAAAAGTGAAAGATCTTGGTCTAATTATCGATGAACATTTATCCTGGCAACCACACGTGGACGAGGTAAGTCGTAAAATATTTGCTAGTTTTCACCCTCTGCAAACACTCAGAAGATTTCTTCCTATGGACACAAAAAAATCTCTTGCACAGTCTCTCCTCTTGCCTCTTCTTGACTATGCAGATGTGGCTTATCTCGATTTATCAGAGGAACTGCTCAACAAACTTGAACGTTTGCAAAATGTATGCATACGATTCATCTTCGCTCTACGTAAGTATGATCACGTGTCCGACTATAGGGCACAGTTAAAGTGGTTGCCAATACGCCAAAGAAGAAATGTTCATATACTGGCTCTCCTATATCGTGTACTCACCCAACTAACACCATCCTATCTCCAGGAGCTTTTTGAACCACTAAGTTCCCACGGTCTCGTACTTCGGTCAGCCTCTGACAGTTTATTAAAAATTCCGAGTCATAATAGTGATTTCTATTCCTATTCTTTCTGTGTCCATGGTGCAAGACTCTGGAACGATCTCCCAGCAAATATACGAAACTCGCCTTCTTTACCATCGTTTAAGACTCACCTTAAGGATTACTACCTTTCTAAGAAGTAACCAGTTCTTCCCTTTTTCTCCTGTTCGTCTCCCAATTTCCTCTCCTCGGGCACTATTAGTCTTAAATTCTTCCACTTGTCTGTATGTTATGTAATAATCTTTATTTTCACAATGCGCGCATGTACCACTATGTTTAGGTTAGCTGTAAGACATTGCCATGTGGCAATAAGCTCGCCTTTTTTGTATACTTTTTAAGTGCAAATAAAGAGTTTATTATTTATTTATTTATTTATAAAAAGGTTCCCACACAAAAAGAACCAGATGTAGTGATATGACGCTATTAGGATTTCAGGCAATTTTAACCCATAGAACCTTGTACTACGAAAATAGTATTGTTTGTGTATAGTGTGGTTTTAACCGAGGGCAGTGTTTCTGTATAGTCATTTAATATATTGAATAGAACAAACAGAGGGCCTAAAATAGATCCCCCTAGGTAGCTCAAACTTGATATTTTTCATAAGTGACCTTGACGCAGTGACGCACTTTAACTAATGATCTTCCATTATTTTTTCATTTTTCAATGTGACATTTATTATACGTTTCCTTTCTTCTTCTTCTTCGAGTGACATCATCACACGGCCTGGTGGCATAGTGTTTAGTTCGCCGATTTTACATGGTAAGGTTCGGGGTTCCATTCCCGGCTGGGTAACCATTTTCCGTTCGGATAAAATTAACGTATTTGCATTTCAATTCTGTCCATCGACTACAATAACAAGACATACACTTACGCACATGTTACACGCATATATACATAAAAACACTTCATAGCAGGGTTGATTGTAAGACATTCCTATAATAATAAACCCGCCATTGTGAAATTTCACAATAAAGAGTAGAAACAAACAAACACACTTTATTATCTGAGGTTGATGATGATAGTGGTACAACATTCGTATCTCCTGAAGGCAATAACCAGCATAAAGAAAGGTGTCGAAAGACGTAACGGCGAGGTGGAAAGTTTTACCGGTTCCATTTGTCGCTTTTTGAGAAGCGTCAGAAAGAAGCAGCAGAGAGGAGACAGTCGGTGCTCAGCTGCGAGACGCGAATAAACAGAATGGCATAGAAAGCGACCAGCGAACAGAGGCGAAAGTGCGAGGTCATAAATTTGAGCAGGCTCTTGTGCGTGCATATCTTCGAATAAGAAAAATGAAGATAGGTAGTCTCGTCCTTCGATAACTTACATAAGTGTGCAAGCATGGCCCTTCTGAGACGAAAGGCTCACCCTTTTATACCCTAGTACACGAAAGCATTTCTTTTTACACGACTGTCCAGCTAGAAAGGAGTGTAACGTGTTCAGGGTTCATCTATGCATGTTTTCTGTTTCTTTATTCCTTTATAAATTCTGAACGCTCGAACAGGTTTAGAAGGATGGGGTAATGTTAGAGCTGTTATGTCATCCCAAGTATCAAAGGGAACCAAATGCCAAAATATCAAGTAAATAGTTGTTTAAATGTCCAAATATACAAATATCAATAAATTAACATAAATATATCGTTTGTAATGTCAAATGAAAGATCTGATTGAGTACACACCGAAAATATATATGTATTAATAGTACTTTAACAAGTTTTTTTAGTCAAATTTCTAATTATTTAAATTATTTAAAAATAAGCCCTTGTAGCAGTAAAACAGCATTTTTTTTTCTAAAGAACATCAGGCAAACCTTATACCATATTAAAAAGTAGAGCAAAAAAGCAATATTCTAAACTAACTTGCCACGTTAGTGTGCTACATTTTATTTACGGTTCAGGGAGTCGTACTTATCTAATAATATAAAACTACATTTTTTCCCAAAAGCATAAGCAGTATTTTTTTTTATTGCAATGCGATTATAAGCAGGGCTACTCAGGATTACGTGATACAAATTAGAATCTTAATATTTCTAATTCTGTATCCCTGGCACCAGAAAAACTAATGTAGCTTACAATAGTCGATTTTTTCAAAATTTATAAAAGTACCATTATCTTGAAAACTGTTGATTTTTGTACTAAAGTATGTTTTATTGTTCTGGTCAGTTATGAGCTGGCCTGTCAGCCCCCCCAAGGGATATCGTTGAGTTTTGGGACGACCTGCACTGATAAACGTAAAAAAATGTATTTTAAATACAGAAGTTCACTTTTTGTAACGGCAGTCGTGTTTTTTATTCCTTTTAATATAATTACTAGTTACTTTTATTCCTTATAATATAATAACATAATTGGCGGATTACATCCATAGAACGATAATAATGTAAGGGTAGGGTTGTCAGATGACCGGTTTTTACCGGATAGCCTGGTTTTCTTTATGTCTGTCCGGTCAAAAACCTTGGTAAGCCGGTTAATAAAAAATCGTGTAATATCAGGCCGACAACCGACAAGTAGGAACTAGGATTCTTAATATGTGGTGCATTTTTTTAACAATGAAACAGTACCAAAATCGTTGAAAATCGTGTAGTATGTGTGTATTGTTCTATATCTAATGAAGGAAACATTAGCGACATGGGAAATGTACCGACAGACGAAAGAAATCGTCTCGCAGTAACCACAGTAAAAAGTGAATTGTGCGATTTATTTATTAGTGCTGGTTGCGCGGAATTCAAAGATGACACGGGCAATGACCCTGTTAACCCGTTGAGTATGAGTCAACCAAATCTGGTCGCGAAACAATTATCCGTTGAGTATGAGTCGACCAAATCTAGTCGCGCGTCTTTTTCACTTCTTTGACGTTCTCATATTTATTCATAATTATCTAATTGTTTTACAAAATGATATTTCAATATTCTATATTCGAAATTTCAATGCAATCGTTGTGCAGTTGTTTTTTTTATGATTGGTGTAGTAGTTTCGTAGTTATAGTACTTTAAGTCGATGTCGCCGAAAATCCTGCAAAAGAGACAGATGCATCCATGAAAATACCTATTTACTCCAAGGGTTAAAAGCAGTGCCATGGAATGCTAAATATGTAAAAAAGTATATTAACTGTTAATGTAGTATTTGATGCCACGTAGTAGAAAATTAGTTACTAACTTTGAGGTTTTTTGTGACTTTAAGTAAATGTATCAGTTAATAATGAAAAAAAAAACATGTCCTGTTTTTTTTTTCAACACATCTGGCAACCCTATTTATGAGCTAAGGTCGTTTTAGAGACATTAATATAGTCTGTAAAGAAAACGATTTCTTCTCCTCTATTTAGATAGCAGGCAGTACTACCCAGGATCTAAAAGGCTAGGCGACCGTTAACTTTAAACTAATAAGTGTAACAACTCATTGGAGCAAAACATGAAATACTACATATATTGAAACATTTGAGGAATGGGCTGGTAAACTTACTGGAAAACCCCAGAAGAAACTCTGCGAGAGTGCAACAGAGATCTATGCTACGGAGCCCCGGTATCGCAAGTTATGTTTAAAAAATATCCAAGAGTTGGTAAATTTTCGCATCAGGCTTACGACTGTCGGTTGAAGACCGGGAACTGGCATCAGTATCTCCATCACAAGCCGTTTGGTAGTTTTTTGCAATGTGTCTTAGATGTATTTACATTACCGTCTTGTTTCTGTCTCCATGTTAAGTTCCTCTTCTCGCCAATAAGTTCGACTGCGTTTCTTCGTGAACTAATATCGGAATATAGTTTTAGATTTTTTTTTTAAATTTTCCTGCACAAAAACTACCTGCCGAATATGAATCTATCTAAGTAAGTTTGAAAACATTTCGTCAGGTCAGATTATACTGCTTTGTGTTCGATTGGTAGTTTTAGGCTGGAACAGTGACAATAATTCATTTCATATTCCGATTTAACATATTGGCCGGTCTCGCTCGTATACATTAATTCTGATTTTAGTTCACGAAAAAACGCAGTCGGGCCCAATGTATACCTTGGACATGATTATTTTGTGACTTAGTCGTAATAGGGGTGAATGAAAATATCAAATATGATGCCATACAGGGGAGGAGGAATCCTCTGCCCGAAGAGCCGACTATTTGTCACGACCATTCCTGTCTTTGCTATTCTGGTTTTGGGTGGATAAAGGGGTCTTTTATAGTTTCATGTTTGTGAACGTTTCGTTCAATTCGACTCAATTCGAGTTTCGTTCATTTCGTTCAATCTACACAATAGATTTAGGCAACAAAATAGATTTTAAACTTAACCCTTCCCCCCCCCCCCCTCCTTTACTCCCTAGTAGTAGTAGTAGTAGTAAACGGAGTGGGGGGCTTGTTTCCAGCCCTTGATGTATCCTGGATCTATAAGATTTTTTGTAACTACCCACTTTGTAGTTGGGCCAGTGTCTGCAGTGGTCTGCTAGTAGCCCGGTACTGCTTACCAGGCTATGCAGATAACTGGCCTTCAAGTTGGGCAGATCACTGGGTTCGAGAAAGCTCTTCCCAGTAAACTGTGTCTTTTGCGGCGAGGCCTGGGCAGCGACCAACGATGTGTATGCTGTCTTCAGGTTCTTCGGCACATATTCGGCAGTCCTTGCTCTTGGTTAAGCCAAGGTTGAATAGATATGCTCTAAGGGTCGTGTGTCCGGTGAGGAGACCGATAGTGGTTCTAAGGTTTTTCTTGCTAATGTCAAGTAGGGCCTTGGTTTTCTATGGAAGTGGTTGCTCCATAATGGCTTTTGCCTGGCAACATAATTGGCTCTGTTCCCAGGATGCCCGATGTTTCTGCTTCAAGCAGTCCCTGATGTTTTTGTCACCTATAACGAAGGGGACCCCCAACAACTGGCTCCACCGGGAATTCCAGTCTGCCCAGTTTTGCCAGTCTGTCGGCCTCTTCGTTACCAGGTATGCCTTGATGGCCCGGTATCCATATTAAGGTGATTTGGTTTGCTTTCCCAATTTCTTGAGCTCTTGCATACAGGCCCAGACCACAGAAGATTCTGTGGTGGCTATAGCCAGAGCGTCCAATGCTGCTCTGCTGCCAGAGCAGATGAGGATTTTTTTATTTTTTGCCTTAAGTCGACTTTAACACCTCAGCTTGGAAAACCGTGGCATATTGTCCAAGGGGGATGCTGATTCTGTGGTTGGTTTTGGGTCCGTATACGCCTGCCCCAAAACGTCCATTTGATCCTGATCCGTCGGTGAACCAGGCGTACGTATTGTGGCTTTGGAGCCAATGCGGATTCTTCCTTGGTGGATTAGGATTTTATAGGACTTCTTTACCAAAAAATATTTTAGTAGTCGATCCTGGGTCAGGGTGAATAGGCTTTTGTGGTGGAGTTAATTATGAGCATGTACAGAGGCGGGCAGCAGATTGCCACCTCTAATCCCGCTGTTAGGGTGGTATTCATGACGCCAGTTGCAGCCCTCATGTAGTTACCTTGAAGGCTTGTAAGCATGTTTATTGTCTCGAGCTTTTTCACCCTGGACCACCAGACTATTGCAGTATAGGTTAGTCTAGGCAGCAGTACTGCCCTGTAGAGCCATAAGGCGACCCTAGGTTTGGTTTCACTCTCCACTTTCTATATACAGCGGGAGTTTTTTTATTAGTGATATCCTTGTACTGGGCGAATCCGTACTAGCAAATAGGCAAGTTTAAAATATTTTTTTGGAAAAAAAAAAACAAAAAAAAAACTTTGGGTTTTTTTTGAAAAAACCGTTTGAAAAAATATGGGTTTTGAAAAGTAGTATAAAATAAGTTGAGCGCGTTGCGTCATCTAGCGGTAGGTAAAATATCGCGTTAATTGTTTATTCGCGATATTTACCTACTGTTAGATGGCGCAGCGAGCTTAACGTTTCTCCAACTTTTTTTCAATAAATACAATTTACAAATATGTAATGAAAAAGTTTTTTTTTTAACAAAACCATTTTTTTATTGTTTTTCCCAGAAAAATATATCAACAGTTGCTTACTTTCGCGTACTGATTTACCCACAACAAGTATGTTACCCTGTAGATGTCTATCTGCATTACCACAGTATATCATAAGAGGTATATATCTGGTATATATCTGGTATACTGTGATATCACTGACAAAGTTGTAAGGGGCTATCTACATTTTTTCTGTATCGATGGTGCAAGTACATTTACCCGAATGAAATGTCTGTTCATGAACCCGCCCGCAATTTATTCAACCGTCAAATTTTATTGTAAAAACTGATTTCGTATCTTTTTACAAAGTTGTTATCAAGAATGTGAATATTGCTATATTTTCACAATCGCTGGGTACTGACCATAAGAGACCAAAGAGACAAGAGGTGAGGGCACCGCGCCGGGGCACAGTGGCACTACATGGCAATCTGAGCGCTCAAAAGTCTAAATATTGTATTCAGCAATATTTAAAAAAGATTGAGAAACAAGTAAATATATAAAAATAATTAAAAAAAACAGGTATGCCGTTACAGAAATTGAAATATTCTATTTATAATTATTTTTTAACGGGTTTTTATGAAATATTTGTGGTTCATATATTTCTCCATGTAGATACATATATATTTCCGGAATGTACTGAATCAGACCGTTCATTTGATACTAACTACGATATATTTATGTTAATTTATTGTCATTTGGACATTAAGACAACTACTTACTTCATATCTGGACAGTTAATGTATTCTATGACACTCGATATGACATAACGATTCTAACAATACTATACACTTCTAAATCGGTTTAAGCGTTTAGAAGTTATGATGGAATAAAGAAACGGAAAACATACATATATAGATGAATCCTGAACACATTACACCTTATTTGTTGGGCAGTCGTGTAAAAAGTATGTTGTAACCCTCGTAGAACGCCCAATACTCGTTTTATGACTCTGTTGTTGGCCTATTACTTTATTACCTATTACTATTACTATAACTGTTACTATAACTAATACTAGTACTATATTACTGTTACTTTTATTACCGTCTATTACTTAATCACTCTATTTTATTACTACTATTACTCTATTTTATTACTTTTTTTATACCTATATTATTCTATTATCGGATAGATCAGTTAAAGTTTATTGTTTTATAGTAGGTTGCACGCTCTTCGCAACCCGATTCAGTGACCATTCGTAGAGGGTTCGTGTGCACTCCTGAGTACATTTTGAATATGTTGATTTTTATGGATACGATACGTCAAGTTATGCAGTAAAATTTTATGTCCTTTGCTATCTCATTTTATTTCAAACTATGGATACAATTTCTTAGTAGTTGGAATTTTAAAAAAGCTTATTCCGACATAAAGGTCTGGGATTCGTCGGGATTCCATCAAATACAAGTTATTATGTCGTCAAACAGTTCCCAAGCCATTGAACAAATGACAAATAAAGTGCTTTTTAGACTTTTTTTAATTTTGGCGGAGTTGTAGGAGTTGATTAACAACTGTTTTACGATGCATAGCAATGCGAGCAATATTATTCGACGAGAAACTTGACAATCGTAAATTATTTGTGAGACTGTTATATAAAAAAATGCGATAAGCATTTGGCATGAGAGAAAAAATCCTAAAAATACTCAGTTACTTTGTTCAAAAGTAACTGAGTATTTTGATATAGTTTTTTTTTACTAAATCATGTCATATAATAAACTTATTGACTTTGCAGGTTTTCAGAAACCTTCAGAATCGATTATTAGAATTATTTTAATCTTAATCGGCTATCTACTTATATAGATTCCGTAATCACTGGTTTATACATGACTGCCCAATAAAAACGGAGTGTAATATGTTCAGGGTTCGTTTAAGTATGTTTTCTGTTTATTTATTCCACCCACTTCTACACGCTTGAATCGTTAGAATCGTTATATTATCCCGAGTGTGATAGCGTACCTTAGCTATCGAAATACCAAGTAAGTAGTTGTCTGAATGTCCAAATGTCAATAAATTAATATAAATATATCGTGATTAGTGTCAAATGAAAGGTTTAATTGAGTACACTTCGAAAATATACATGGATCCCTATGGATAAATACATAAACCACAAATATTCCATAAAAAAAGTAATGACAATAATTATAAATACAATAGTTCACTTTCTGTAACGGCAGTTGCGTTTTTTATTCTTTTTGATATATTTACATGTGTTCTTTGTGTTTTACAATATAACCAAATTATATAATAGCGTGCATTGTGTACTAATGTGTAAATAACTATTTATAAGAATTTGAAGACAACAAAGCTGACATGGTGTAAAAGTTATTTATTTCTTCGGGTTCGTTAATAAGCAGTTTAACCGCCTTACTTATATTATCGCCCGAACGAGACAAAACGTATTCCGTACGTTCAAGTACAAAAAAAAACAAAACCTACAAAGCGTGCGTGATACGTCCAATTGTTCCTAGGATTCTGAATACAAAAAAGGATCATAAATAGGTCTATTATGTTGAAAGTTATTGTGAAAAAATCCAACGATTTTTAGCTACTTATTGAATACTAACCCAAAGGTAGGGCGGACTTAAATCAAGTCGAAAATAAATAAATAAATGGCATGGGCTGGCACGGGACGAAAAAACGCATGGAAAAGGGTTTAGTGGTTTAGTAGATAATCTTGTTGCACTGGATTAAATTAAAGAAAGTACCTGCTGGTTAAAAAATAAAAAAGTTAAAGCAGTCATATATTGTTTGCCTAATCAAGAAAAACATGTAGAGAAAGATAAAAACATGTAGAGAAACATGTAGACAATTTCTTGCTTTTAATTAAAATTGTTGCTTAGAATATTAAAGGTGGTGAACACGATTCTGTACCCGAGAAAGTGCAGAATAAAATCAGTGAGTGAGATTCTTCTCAAAAATTTATTTGATTTTGATTAAATTATAATACTAATAAATTACCTTATTATATGCTACTCACGTAAGGAAACGTTAGTCCTATTCGTTACAAACTTTTATATATTTTTTTAATTTTACTATTTAAAAAATTATTGACATTACGTTTTCACAGTGACCTAAACAAATTGCGCAAAAAATCACTATTTTACCAATTCAATGCCACATAATTTTGAAGCGACGTGTCCTAACCTGGTCCGTACACGTTAACAAACGATCTCATTCCATTAAAATTAAAATTAAATAAAGCTTTAAAGCTGTTACGGGCTTTTAACTTTGTTATTATTTTTAAAAAACATTGATGTACCTACGTTCCTGGTATTTTGAATTCTCAATATCTTCAAAACGCTGTGTCATATCGTAACGGCGATTCCTGATAGTGGGAATTTTTGCAGTCAGCCCACGAAATGGCGTCCTGCCGTATTAAGTGATTTTTACGACCTCTGGTCTTACCTATGTGTGATGTCCTTTTTCTCTAGGTGCTCCATGCCTCTGGCGATCTGCAACGCGAAGCTGTGCAGTTCGACCGGGTCGAGCGGCGCCACAGGCGTATAGACCCTCGCTTTAAGGCTGTAGCTGTAGTCTTCTTCGAGGCTGATGGCGCCGAACGGATCGGAACCGGCGCTGACGGTGCTGCCAGCGCTGACAGCGCGTCCCTTCTCACCAGGGCCTCTCACGTAGTGCTGCGATTTGCTTTTGTCCATCATGCCCGTGGGGTAGCCCTCACTCTCCAGAACCGTATACTCTGCTGTAAACATAATTACTATCATTGTACAGGTCTGTCAGATATGGCGAGGAGTGGCAGGACACAAATTAAACACGCCGAAATGATCCGGAATCTAATACTTAGCAAGTAGTTAATACTACAACTCATGATGGTACGTACGTGAACACTGGTCAGTGTACAAATGAATTACGCTAAAATGATCCAGAATCTAATACTTAGCAAGTAGTCAGTACTACAAGTCGGAATGGTACGTGAACACTGACCAGTGTACAAATGAATCGCGCCGAAATAATCCGGAATCTAATACTTGGCAAGTAGTTAGTACTACAAGTCATGATGGTACGTAAACACTGGCCAGTGTAAAAATGAATTACGCTAAAATGATCCGGAATCTAATACTTAGCAAATAGTTAGTACTACAAGTCGTGATGGTACGTGAACACTGACTAGTGTACAAATAAAATACGCTAAAATGATCCGGAATCTAATATTTATCAAGTAGTCAGTACTACAAGTCGGGATGGTACGTGAACACTGACCAGTGTACAAATGAATCACGCCGAAATAATCCGGAATCTAATACTTGGCAAGTAGTTAGTACTACAAGTCATGATGTCACGTGGACACTAACCAGTGTACAAATGAAATGCGCTGAAATGATGCTAAATCGAATATTAAGCAATCAATTAATACTAAAACTCATGATAGTACGTGAGCACCGACCAGTGTAAAAATGAAATACGCCGAAATTATCTGGAATCATATACTTAGCAAGTAGTTAATACTACAAGTCGTGATGGCACGTGAACACTCACCAGTGTACAAATAAAATGAGCTGAAATGATCCTAAATCTAATACTAAGCAATTCGTTAATACTAAAAGTCATGATAGTACGTCAACACTGACCAGTGTACAAATGAAATACGCCAAAATGATCCGAAATCAAATACTTAGCAAGTAATTAGTACTACAAGTCATGATGCTGCGTGAAAACTGGTCTCCAATTAAACTGAGACCATACAGAATAAAAAATAAGATATAATAAGGCAATAATAACAGATAGAAGATAGCTCTTGGTCTTCCATCTATAATAAGAGACTTTAATAGCGGTGTGGCTGTGCGTGGGTGGGAGTGGGTGACGAAAATATGAATGCTTTGGTTTTTTATTGGGAAGACCGAGAATACTTCGGAAAGTTCCAGAAAGCTCTATAATGTAATAGAATATTCTAGAATTTTCCAGAATGGTGGAAAACTGTGGGGCGGGTAGGCAACGACGAGTGACATTCAGCTAGTATTAAATAATAATAGGTAGGTTTAAAAATGCATTATTTTTATATACATGTTATTGGTGTCTTTGTTTCTTGTCGACACATATTCAAAAGTCACCGTTAGATTTCTCTTTAATATTTGACTAGTCCTATATTTCAGTCCGGGGGGCATATTCTTGTAAAATTTAGCATGCCAAATTTGTCTATGGTCCATTTGATTTATATGAGCTATAGGCAAATTTAGCTTGCAAAATTTTTTAAGAACAGGCCCCCTGCAGAAATGCACTATTTATTTTGTTGAACAGTCGAGGAACAATGCAATAAAGGTGTTTCTGCGCAAAACTTGTTCTCCTTTTGGGATTATGTGCTAGATTTTTGCTGTTGCTCGTGTAAGTTTATGCCATATTTGATATAAATGATTGTTATGGTTATATTATTACATGGCAGGAATTGCTTATGAATTGAATAACCTAAATAGGACGAACGTCTAGCACTTTAGATTCCTTGTACATAACCTCAGAATTATGATATTAATAGCATATAATAATAATAATAAGAACAACATCTCGTTGACCGCGTTTCTATTACCTATGGCGAAGCGCCTAGTCAAATAACAATATATCGCTAGTATTCATAATTCTGACGTAAACGTGCCTCCCTTAGAACCGCATTATTCGCAGGTCGACCCAAAACAGCTGAAAAACTTGAAAAGGCACAGTATAATGAGTGTTGACGACGCACACTGGGCAAAACAGCCTATTTACGGCGACAAAAATGTTTTTGTGATAACTAATAATAGCAAGCCTTTTTAATATTAAGAAAGTTGATTACTGATCATTTAGTTGTATGTTTTAAGCACTTTAAGCGTATACTAATTTAAAAGTATTGTTATGTCTCTTATGTGTTTATTCAAAAAAAAAATTATAAAGTTATATTGAAAATATGGTAAAATTAAACTAATTAAACATACTGGAATCACTTTGTTCTGCGTCATCGTCAACCTCTTGATCAATAGCCATTTCTGGAGAAATATTTTCTAAATATTGTCATTGTCAGCACTTGATTACTGAATGTATTATTGTTCTTTCGTTGTTGATGCCGCTTCGAACTAATCAGATAATCCGAATTAATTAGCATCCAGTGAATAATATCTGTGTTAGTATCTTTTCTACTAGTTTTTCTTGAGTGAAATTGCCTTTTTGTAGTCTTTTTGGCTAATTTCCAAAACATCCTCTAAGAGCTGGCCTACAGGCAATGGCAAAGAAGCTATAACGTCGCTGCCATGGATGAGTAGCTTATGCACAGAAGCACTCATTTTATACCATCCATATAGTTGGATACAAAGCTTAGCTGTTTCTAGACAGTAAGCTTTGAAAGTTTCTATTTTAATATAATGGCAACTTGAAATCGCAACCAAGGTATTGGCAAATCTGCTGATAACATTTTCGTCCAGGCTTGTTATTTCAGCTGAAGCCGTTAAGTTTGCGAAAAAAAATCTAGCGTTGTTTGCACGACGGATTTTCGAAGCGAGCAAGTTGGTTTGACTTGAGATATAACATTGTATGCTGGGTACAAAGATGCTCCTCGTGATTTTGCTCCTCTTTGAATTTTTATAGTCTCCCTTACTTAGGCTTGTTTCAACTATGAGAGCTAATGCTTTTTCTGGCGTAAACGCAGTGAACGTAGAATTGGTTAATCGTTGCATTTTTTTTAGCTTTTTGGGTGAAGCTTCTAACGCTAACTTCATAACTTTTGCGGTTCTTCTTTTTCAGACTGGAACAAGCTAGATTCAGCCGCATATGTAAGCTGCTCGGGAGAAGGCTCTTTTCTAGAAACTTCTCTTGAATGTGATGACTACAACTTCTCCTTCCATTTGGCTACAAATTTCGTTACAAAAACCTTAACTGAGTTTTTGACAGATATTTGCAACTGCGAAGTAAAGTTGTCAATGTAAAATTTCTCCAAAATATAACTCACTAGTTTTTTATTATACTTTGATAACAACAGCTTAAAAAACTTTTCCTTTAAAAACTCTGAAAATAGTTCTTTTCGAGTAATTTTTACTGACTCCATGAAATCATTTCCACTAACTGAAAAAAAAGATAAATTAAATCAAAAGATGGACAAAGTTGGGACTACAACTGCTATTAAATGAAAGAAAACATTAACATCTTTGAGTTAAAGGTATGAATAGAGTGGAACTCGGTGGAACTAATGAAATCGAACACTAATTAAAATGTTGGCTTTGATGACTTCCTATAAAATGTTGATTTATTTTTTAAATCTGTGCATTACGGTGTATACAAAAAATATTTTAAAATAAAGTACTTACTGCTAGGTAAAATATCCATGGTGGAAAATATTAATTTGGTACGCAGATATTGTATTAAAACACAACTTATTGGCACTAAATTTTGCACACAAATGGATGCAATTTTCCAGGTAGTGGGAAGACCCAACTTTTATGACGTCAATTAAACCGTTTTTTTCTATTCTGGTAAAATCCTTTCGCTGTTTCGTACGTAAGGAATGTTGAGGTAGATTTTCCAATTTGAATTATGTGCATTTATCGAATTCGATTTTTTTATTTTTGGCGCCGTAAATAAGCTATTTTGCCCAATGTGCGACGTCTATAATAAGTAAATCAAACGAAACGTAATCTCTGGGATTATTAAATTTCCTCCATTTATGATAAAATCGTTTTTTTCCTTAGCGATATTTATTAAGAGGGAGAATACTACCGGGGTACGAGTTTCGGCGCTGCGGTAAGTAAAAATCAATTGCCACATTCAAGACTCAGTAGAATTGGGTCACCATTTCATCGTTTTTGTTATCGCTCAATTAATATTCCTATTCAATACTAAATATTCATCATTGTCTGAATAATTCCCAAGCCTAAAAATTGGGCCTTCCTGATGAGATTCCTATAATAGCCGCGGTCTGGAGGAGGCTAATTCAATTAATTTAATTTCTTTTATTCAGAAAAAAAAACAGCGTACAACAATTAGTATGCTATATTAAATATATTAAACTAGCTGAATCCGGCCATGCTTCGCTATGGCTGTGTCATATGGAATTAATGGGAAAGGCACCAATGTCCAAAGCGCACCGAAGATTTCACCCGTGCTGGAAGAATTGGTTGCGCGTATTCCAATGCAAAGTTTTGTCAAAAAATACTTTAAAAACACATGCGTATTTCAATGCAACGTTGTGTCAAAATTTTAGGTCAATCGACCAACTACTTTCGAGTTTTGCGAGGCCAAACACACGCGGGCTGAATTTTTATATATATAAAGATATATTGTTATTAATAAATATGTCCCTATATTAAATATAATGTTACATCGAAAAAAATTATTTTCAACATAATGATAACAATCTAAAATTAAAAAAAACATTGCAACGAGTTCCGGTGTAGATAGATAGGGAGTAACTTTTAACAGTTAAATTTCCTTCTCCTTCTCCGTCGTTCCCTCATTACTGAGGTCGTGGCCACTAGACAACAGTTTGCCTACGAGGCTCCTCCACTTCGACCTGTCTTCTGCATGGCGGGTCGCAGATTGTATTGACCCTTTTGTAACTTCTTTGATGAGGTCGTTCCATCTGGCCGGTGATCTGCCTCTGCTTCTTCTTCCCTCCACTTGACCCCCCGAAAGCATTTTCTCTAGATTCTCTGGGTTTCTCCTGGAAACATGAGCGAAGAACTGCAGGACCCTTCTCATGCATACGGCGGAGAGCCTCACTTGGATGCCGAGTTCTTCCAGGACAAATTTGTTGGTGCAGCGTGCTGTACATGGGATTCCTAGCATTTTACGCCAACACCACATCTCCAGTGCATCGATTTTGGTGCGTATACGAGCCTTCAGGGTCCATGTCTCCGATGCATAGAGAAAGATCGAGAAAACCAGAGCTCGAACCAGCCTGACCTTAGTCCGCTTACTTATACCCCGATCCTTCCACAGCCTTTCTAGCTTGCTCATGGCCGATCTTGCCATCTGGCTTCTGCGTGAGACCTCCTTTTCGCAGTTGCCGTCGTTGCATATCATGGAGCCCAGATAAACAAAGTCTTTCACAGCTTGAAGGTCACTCAGCTCGTTGGTGCATTGCGTGGTTCCAGCCCATTTAAATTTATGTACTCAAAAATTACATGATTTTTTAAATCTTTTATTTTCCTTGCAATGTTTGTCAGTATGTTTGTTTATAAATCTTGTAAGCAGAATTAGAAGCACTTCTTCTTATCCTATGAAGTTGAAATTATACATATTGGCGCAGTTTTGATGACAATGCATTTTTATGGTAAGCATGACCTGAATCTGCGCACAGGGTTGACCCCGACGAGGGCTCCTCAACGGTCAACAGCACAGTATTTTTTTTGTATACGCATTCAATTTGATAGCCCGTTCTAAGTTTCACCATGACATGGCTGCTCCGCACAGGGTTAGCTCCCGACGGGGGGACTCGGTTAACATCACAGACACGAAAATTTGTACACGCATTCAATTATGTTACACTATGATATGGCTGCTGCGCCCAGGGTGGGCTCGGGACAGAGCATTTTATTATAATTTAAGTTTGTTTTTAAAAATGGGTTTTTGCTATTAACTTATTGTTCATAAAACGAGGGAGCTAATGGGCCCTTGCTGAGTTGGCCATGAAGACCCATTTTGTTCAGGGTTGGTCACTCTCACGGGTCAACACCCATCCGGCAGCCTCCTCGCATGAAGTGTGAGCCCGGGTAGGACTCTGGCCTTCAGGCTAGTTTCCCCTAGGAGTCAACCTTTTGGCGCTCCTGGACGGTCTGCGCACCGTGCGGCGTAAGCCAATCGATTGTGCATTCTGACTAACAGTCGGGGGAGTCTGGAAGCAGTACTGTTTCCTATAGAGCGGGGGTAGTTGCGGACCTTACGGAGACTGCTCTTGTAACGACCATCGGCTACCCGATCCTGGGTGGAACAGCCGGGCAAAGGATGCCGTAGTCTACGAGAGATTTGGTAGTCATCGTATCACCGCTACGTAAGGGAGAGGACAGCGCAAGCGACCTTGATCCTGAAACAAGTCAGGAGGTATGAGGTATCCTGATGGTTAAATCCTGACGCAGATATCCTTCCAAACTGGTAATCAGGGAGCAAGGCTGCCTGCCGGTTACCTTTCCCGGTGCCTCGCCGTAAGGTCCTGGCCTCTAACGGGCGAGTGGCGTAACTAGACAGTGGATTGTTTTCGTCCCAAGTCTTCTACACTCACCTCATGGGAGATAGAACGATCTAAAATCGTTAAAACTTTCTGAGGTTACGGGTTCGCCATGTAACGTAAGTTGAGTGTGGTTCTACGCAGCGTTTATCCATACAAAATATATTTCAAATGGTGCGGTCAGATCGCTGTAACGTCGCATACGTGGCGTAACGTAAGCTAAATATGAAACCACCTTATTAATCTAGTTAGAGTGAAGTCCACTTCAAAGACGAATTATAAATATTGGTCACGAGTTCAATTTATCACAAAGCATTTGTACATATTATATTTCATTTAATTTGGTTCATGTACATAATTTATCTTAAGTATTTTTATTACTACATATCATACCTAAAATCAAAAGAGTATAAATATATTTATGTACATACATTTTATCTATTTTGTCCCTTCCTTTCACCTCACTTTCCATCCCGAGAGGAAACAATATAAAATATCATATTGCGTTCATTTTGTTTACTTAATATTCGTCATCTTATTAATGGATTTTTAATACTTTTTAATACGTTTTTAATGCATTGTATATACGTAGTTCTGTTTGGTTCCAGAATAAAAATACGTGTGGCACTCGGGGACTGCCGCGGTAAAGCTATTGCATAGCATTTTTAACAACTTAGGTATGCAATTATAATTATTTATTTATTTTATTTTTTCTGATATCAGATAACTGCGCTCTATCGGAAAACGTTGAAATTATTCCGAATCATTTGCGGCTGCGGAAGCAAATGATTTGGAATAATTTTAACGTCTTCCGATAGAGCGCCGAGCATGAATTTTTTATTCGGTAAAGCTAAAAAAACGGATTATTCGAAAAAAGACGTAGATAAAAAGATAGATAATTAAATTATCTTTAAAATGGTGCAGGTTTCATAATAATACGCCAGATATTATTTGCGTAGTAGTCGTTTTTGTGTTCGGTTAGACCTAATTTCACAAATTAATTACACTATGAAATATAAACAAAATCTAAAATATTCAAAGCTATGAATATTAGGAAAATGTTCTTGTTTAACATATATTTTTTTGGAATCGTAAGCAGTACTCGTTTAGACGTAATTATAATTTTAAAATCATTAATATTCGTTAAGAAATTTCTTCATTCGGTCGCCGCGCTGGCTTAGGCCCGCGATAAAAGCTATGCAATAGCTTAAAAATAAAAATAAAAAAAACAATGAAGATATAAAGGCAAACAACCACGATGACCAGAAGTATTCAAAATTGAAATGCCGTTCCCCACAATTAGGTTTTTTTAAAATTAGACCAGTGTATTGTTAAACGTGCGACACGTGGATACCTTAACTCCAAAATCAATGCAGATCACTGAGTATAAATAAGGACAAAAGCAACGCGACTCACCAACGTTTCCTTTCAATAACACTGTGAATCCATGTGACAATAATTCATGAATCTCGCGCAAATTAATTCCGAGCGAATTGAGAGGAAATTTACGGAATATTTTGTCGTCAAGGCTACATTTTACTTACTTTCCGTAATCGATGGCCTCAAGGGCGTAGGGTCCTCGGGTTTTTCGTCGCAGCTCGGCGAATGGAAATAGGCCGAACTAAGAGAAGACCTGCGAATAAACAAAATAATTAAGTAGGTATGTTACATAATTCAAAAGTTGTTTTATGTAGAGTAACAATAAATTCTATCGATTATTCAATGGATGAAGGTACAAAGCATAAAGGTGGATTTATATAGGACGTAGGGGAAGGGGGGCCAAAGCGGGCCCCGTTTAAGAGAAAGGTAATTTTATTTTGATTAGGAATGACATAAAGCAACTTATTTTTTACCTTGAGAAGCTTGATTTGAGGCTTTTGAATAAAGTTTGCTAAATATTGTAAAAACGATAAAAACAAAAAAATATAAGGCAATTTACCAAACTCCACGAATGCCCGCTTTGCCCGAATGGGGGGGGGGGGGGGGGCTAAAGCGGGCACGTGTTTTTTCAACAATAAGTAATTGTCATCACTAACTAACCTCAAAAGTTTAAGAGCAGTAAAAGTAAATCCAACCAAATCACGACCAGATAAACACTCAATAACGAATGAGGTGTGATAATAACATAAAATACACGAAAATAAAGTAACCACAAGTAAAATGCCTCGCAATTTTGTTTAAAAAACCGATTCAAATATGTTTTTGAACAGATTCTAAACTCGTGCTCACAGGCGAACTGGATTACTGCAGCAAGGTGAGCGGGGTGCGGAGTTTACCAACGAGGTTAAGAGAACACGCCAATTTTTTGAATGACTGTACACGAGGGTGTCCGCTTTTGGCACTATGCTCGCTTTAGGCCCCCTTCTCCTACACGATAACATCCTATGTTAGTCCGGACATCCATGATAGTCATTGAACAACGTACACGGACGCTCGAGCGGTCATTGTCAACTGCTTTAGCAGACACTGCCAACTAATCAAGCAGTCGTTTCAACCGCTGGAGCAGTTAATAATAATAATTCAACTGCATTTGCAATATGGTTTTTCAAAATCACTACAGTTGCTGCGGTTGCTCAAGCGCAGACGATGGCGTAGAAAGCTAATAAAATACTGGGGTCATCCAATTTAAAATTTAAGACAACAACATGGACACTTTCATCACTTGTTTATGCGGTGTAGTAGAGCGTCTAGTGGTAGCATCTTTCAGGTTACTTCAGCCGGCTCTCGTTACGGAGGGTGGAGAACCACACTGGTCCACAGGCGTTCTAAAAATCTCTCACCAGTGGCTCCAAGTAGCTGTTGTACACGCAGTAGCCACACCGCGGTAAACCACGTCGGTTCGTGGGCTAAACCTGGTCGAGGGGGGCCTGCACGCTTGGTGGACAGGTCTGATTGCGAATACCTCCTGCTTAGTGTACGAAGACTGGCCCGGCGAAGAAGGCAACTCGACAGCTTATAAGCGACGGATGTTGGCGGAAGCGGCGGGACAGCACCGCATCGTGGAAGGCCTAGGGCGTCCGGTTGAGGGCTAAACACCGGCGGCCAGAATCTGCATCCCTCTTTCCTCCAATCGTGGCGGATCTCCGCTCCATTGGCGCACGGATTGCAGGGACGAGAGAGTGAGTCTGCACCAGCGCAACCGCTTACTCACTGTAAACTATTCACGCGCAGATGACCTCTAGTTTTTGAACATCGTACCGGACTTGTAAGAAGTCCTGTCAACCAAGAGGTCGCTTACTCACTGTAAACTATTCACGCGCAGATGACCTCTAGTTTTTGAACATCGTACCAGACTTGTAAGAAGTCCTGTCAACCAAGAGGTCGCCGTCGTCGGATCACGATGATGATGACATCATCATGGAACTTAGCATAACATGATGATTTTTAAAATCATATTTTAGCATGTGTATATGCGGCAGACGCGTTGCCGGGGGGAGGGGTGAAGGACGCAGTGAATAACTGCGCTAGAGCAGTCGACAGCTCGAGAAGTCAGTGTATGTCTTGCAACTGCTTGACCGCGCGATGAGATTTCGTCATGCTGCTGACCGTCCGGAGCTGTCGCGACTACTCACACGGTCTTGTGTATTTCAATGAATAGAAAAATGTAGTTCGCTATGCAGTCGCAGCTTGAAGCGGTCGGTTTTGACTGCTTCAAGCTGCCATCAAGTTTTGGAGCTAATGGACCCTGTTGCAGTTATGCCACTAAGACCCATGTGTTTAGGGTCTGTCAAACTCACGGGTCAACACCCATCCGCCGGCCTCCGCACAGAAATGTAAGCCCGGGTAGGACTTTGACCTGCGGGCCAGTTTCCCCTAGGAGTCAACCTTCGGGCGCTCCTGGATGGTTTGCGTACCGTGCGGCGTCAGCCAATCGACTGTGTATTCCGACCGACAGCCGGGGGAGTCTGGAAAGAGTACTGCTGTCTTCTATAGAGCGGGGGTTGTTGTTAACCTTACGGCAACTGATCTTGAAACGACCAATCGGCTAGCCGATACCGGGTGAACAGCCGGGCAAAGGATGCCGTGGTCCACGAGAGATTCAGTAGTCATCGTATCAGAGGACAGCGCAAGCGACCTTGATCCTGAAACAAGTCAGGAGGTATGAGGTATCCTGATGGTTAATTTCAGACGCAGATATCCTTCCAAACTGGTAGTCAGGGAGCAAGGCTGCCCGCTGGTACCTTTCCCGGTGCCTCGACGTAAGGTCCTGGCCTCTAACGGGCGAGTGGCGTAACTAGACAGTGGATTGTTTTCGTCCCAAGTCTTCTACGCTCACCTCACGGGGGATAGAACGATCTAATATCGTTAAAACTTTCGGAAGTGACGGGTTCTCGCCATGTAACGTAAGTTGAGTGTAGTTCTACTCAGCGTTTATCCTTACAAAATATATTTCAAATGTTGCGGTCAGATCGCTGTAACTTCGCGTACTTGGCGTAAGCTAAATATGAAACCACCTTATTAATCTAGTTCGAGTGAAGACCACTTCAAAGACGAAATATAAATATTGGTCACGAGTTTAATTCATCGCCTAAATAATACTCAAGTAAAGTCAAGCTTCACTGAGAGCGAATTGCGATTCCCTCTCTTTGAATGCCTCCCACCCGCTTTAGACTAGCTATATTGACTGTTATACTATAATATATAGAGTAGCTATAGTAATGTAGATGTTTCTCAGAACAGACTGTAGAACAGAACTCAGGTCCCTTTTTACACATTTCTGTCCTCACTGAGGGACAATTTATGAGGTTTCTATTCCTCGTAGCCCTTGAATGTACATCTCTTCGTAAGGAGGAGGAGGAGTAGATATCGGGATTATTTTTAATGAATTCACAACATTCCAGTATTTACAGAGAGGGCACAGTCAACATAGACATGCTAGTGAAGACCGGCCTGCAGAAAGTGTCTGGCGCTACTCCGTTTAGAAATCGAACACAGGACTTCTGTATTTTGAATATTCGTTGGACTTCTGTTGAGTTGCCCCACATTATAATGCCGTAGTTTAGATGCGGATATACATAGCCATAATATGTTGTTAGGCGAGTCTCTACTCTCTACTGTTGTTATAAGTTTTAAAATTTTAAGAATGTATATATATTCATTTAATTTTGAACATAAGGGTTGGACGTGCTGTTTCCAGTTAAGGTTTTCATCAGTGGCGATCCCAAGAAATTTTGTCTTGCTCACAGTTTTTACTATTTTTCCATTAAGGTCGATATTATAGTGATCAAAATGCAGAAAATGTCTTTCCACTCACACCGAAACCAACGGAAAGAAACGGTATATTAATCACACAGTCTCCTGTGACTCATTAGCGATTTTTAAAATCCAATGACATGTTCTGCGGTTTGATGGCCCGTTACAAAAGAGCACCATAGGTCTTCGATGAGTCCTTGCTTAGCAAATCTCCGTGACCTCCAATAAATTGTGTGGCGTAGTGATCAACACTAAGAAAATGTCTTTCCATTCACTCCGAAAATGATAGGAAGAAACGGTATATTATTAACCAGTCTCGGAGTAGTCCCATAGTTTATGCCAAACAAGCAAATTTCCTTTTTTTAGCCCTGCAGCTTCCCAAGTATATATAGGCATTTGGTGTGATTATTTTTTATTAATTTAATACTCTAGCGAGGTGGATGGGGCAAAATCTAAACATCCACCATCCGAGTATTTTTAACGATGGAGTTCATTTTGTTTACCCGGGCTTAGAAATTTGTAATATAAATAAATGGCTTATCTCCCAGGCCAATCGATCCCGGGACCCTTCGATTAATTAAACTTGTAGGTACACTACACAACATACACAATACATAACAATAATATATTATGGATATTAAACATAACATAATTACTACTACGTTAGATACAGAAATTAGAACTGTATCTTTCTGTATCAACACATCAACAGTATTGTTAGCAAGGCGTTGAGGACTCTGGGTTTGGTTAATAGAATATGTAAACTATTCTCGAACATTAACATCTTTAAAACGCTTTACTTTTCTTATGTCCGTAGCACCTTAGAGTTCGCATCGCAGATTTGGAATCCGCAATATGGCGTGTATAAAAATAGGGTGGAGAGCGTACAAAGACGTTTTATTAGATACCTGGACTATCGTGAGCACTTGGGACTTAGAACCTACGAGAGCAGGCTGAACTATTTCAGTATGTGTTCAATGGAAGACCGCCGCACAGCGGCTGATATGACATCATTGCATAAAATAATACATAACAAAATTGATAGCCCTCATTTGGTAAAGAAACTGTCGTTGTTGGTTCCGCCACGAAGGGTTCGCTCCCCTCGTACGTTCGAAATCCCTCGTGTGAACACTAGTTACGCCCAAAACTCTGTTATGCACCGCTTGATGACCACATACAATAGTCGATTCGAAGATATCGACATTTTTTACTTGAATCAACCTAAATTCAGCGAGGCCGTCCTTAGCTCACTAGGCGTCTAGGAAGTGATTATATAGTGAGTATACAAATTGTTTCAAAACACTCAGAGCGAAAATGAGAATAGCAAAGAGTATATTTTGAATACCTATATCCTATCCTACATATATCCCATTCCTCTCCTTTCCTATCCTTGCAATAGTTCGATTGTAATTAAATTAAATTTAATTTAGTGCAATGCAACTTTTGATTTACCGTATAAGAAAATAACGTAGGAAACAATTAATCGGCCAGCGAAACACTGTATTAGAATAATTAGTAATAATTAATGAAGCGCTGTATGTTTCCCGAAAATAAAATAAATAAATAAATAAATCTACAAAGCTGGATACAGAATGTAGAACTAACCTTTTATTATTAAAGAAAATAAAATGATCGGTAACTATAACGTATCTGCCATTGCTAGTCGAGGGTGCAGATATAGTAATCCTGGTTATATTATTGGTTATATTAATCCTGGTTATACACCCGCAAATGAATAGGATGTCACAAAAAACGATTCTACTTACGCAGAATGTACCAAATGTAAAAACTCTCCTCTGGTGGGGCTGTTGCCTAGATTGATGGAAATCCAGCGCGCGCGCGCCGCTTTCAGCAGGCGGAGTAGATCGCCGCGCGGCGCGAACTCCATCAGAGCTGCCAGAGGAGAGCGCTGGGTGCAGCAGCCCAAAAGCCGCACCACGTGTCTGTGGCAATCCGCCTTCTTAAGCATCTCGATCTCCGCCAAGAACTCCGACGTCTCGTCAGCCGTTGCGTTGGCTGCAAATAAAAAAATCGGTTATGTTACCCCAAAACTTTCTTGGACTAGAGTTGTCAACTACAGCGGGCGAGCCCGTCACCTCAGGAAGTTTCAACGATTAGTCGTTCTGTCTCCCTGAAGTGAGCGCAGAAGACTTGGATAAAAACAGTCCACCGTCAAGCTCCGCCACATGCCCGTAAGAGGCCAACGCCTTAACCGGGAGATAGTCAGGAGTGTTTCCCAGCGGGCTTACACTCACGCCCTTACTTCCAATTGCGACCAGATTACTCCAGTCTCTCGATTGGTTCCGAGTTCGAGGTCGCTTGCGCGGTCCTCTCCCTTACGAAGCGGTGGAACGGTGTGTACCGAGTCTATCGCGGGACACGGAATTCTTTGCCCGGCTGTTCACCCAGGATCGGGTAGCCGATGGTCGTTTCAACAGCAGTCGCCGTAAGGTCCGCGACCACCCTAGCTCTATAGGAAACAGTACTGCTTCCAGACTCCCCCGACTGTTAGTCAGAGTGCACAGTCGATTGGCTTACGCCGCACGGTGCGCAGACCGTCCAGGAGCGCCAGAAGGTTGATTCCTAGGGGAAACTAGCCCTAAGGCCAGAGAGTCCTGCCCGGGCTCGCACTTCATGCGTGGAGGCCGCCGGATGGGTGTTGACCCGTGTTTGTGACCAACGCTGAACAGAATGGGTCTTCGTGGTCAACTCAGCAAGGGCCCCTAGCTCCACTTTCTTGGACTGACAGGCCAAGGACGGATTTCATCTGAATATTAATTTTTTAAATAAAATGGATGAGCGCTCACTCTCGGCCAGTCGTCGAACCCGGCTGGTTTCCATTGCGACCTCTCAGGCGGCGCTGTTCGTTTCTCGGCTAAGAGCGGGTTTTTGCTCCAAGCACTAACATATGGCGTTAATATGTAATTAAAATATATGGCGGAATTTCAATATTATTATTGTAACTTGCATATGACAAATTCCAACCAAAATGTGGCACGTGACTTGTGGCACGAAAACCAGTTGCATTTTAACATATTGAAAATATGCGTTCGACATCATTCTTTCTGCCTCTGTCAAACGACTCATACATATCATATTCCAGTGACTCTATTAATAATTGCGTTTCGACGTGAAAATATGTTGACATCTAGTAGAATAGTATTACTATCATATATCGTGTAGGATTGCTTTATGTCTAATTAAAAACATGACTGAATGTGTCATTCTGACGTAATTGTATTTTTTATTATACTATCAATGGTTTCTTGATAACTAAGAAAAATGCAATCCGGGATCAAGCAGTTCTTTTGGATAGTAGGTTATTATTTAACTACCACATGATAACATCACGAAAAAAACATATAATATGTTAGGGTTCGTACTACGAACTTCAAAACACTTCTCAGAAAACCATTCCCTGTTATTCTTGTACTACGTATTTGTCCGCAGTCACCTTGAATATGCTTCTCAAATATGGTTACCTAGCTATAATGTTCACGTAAAGAGAATGAACGTATTCAAAATTTATTCTTTAAACATTTGAATTATTGTTTCTTTTTGTCAAACGATGCAACTACTTTTCATGGGCTTAAATCATAACAATCAAGTTGTCAGGTTACATAAGTTGCTCTGATTTGCTTGGAATGGTACCTTTCCATGTACCATCGCGACCTATTCGCCAAACGGAGTTATTCCACCTTCCGCAGATTGAATACTCTAATTATGCAAAAAACTGTTACATTTATAGGATAACTAAAATTTGTAATACGCGGCTCGGCGATATTGACGTATTCAACACATACTATAACTATCGCTGTCAAGAGAGCAATGATTAATGACTGCGTTGACAGGTCATATTAATTGCAATATTAAAAATATAATATGTATACATGAATATATTTTAATAACATGTATTTATTAATTCAACGTACAGAGTTTGCAACAAACGTAACACGAAACGTAGTAATATCATTGATTATATAGTGCAGTGTTTTCCAACCTTTTTTAGATCGCGACCCCCTTTTTGGTAAAAAAAAACTCTTACTCGACCCCCTTACACCGTAACTTAGTTCTCTCGACCCCCTTAACCCCTCGATCCTCAGAGGGACCGATCGGACTCAAACGGCGCCTCGTTGGGACCGTTCGGACTCTAAAGTTCTAATATGCAACAATTCTAAAGTGCAACAATGGTTTGGGAGAAATTAATATTTTGGTCGGCCGCCAAAATAAATCTAAAATTTCCATAATTATACAGTCTTTCAAAGCCATGCGCTCGCGAAATCTCGCAGCTCGAGGGGTTAAGTATCTTCCACAGCTGTAAATGTGTGCATTTAATAAATATTTTTTTTATAAAAACAATGGTGAAAACCACATTAATTTTAACTGTTTCTTACTTTCGAAGCTGTAATTACCTGTTTTCATTTTAGATCAACATAAAGTTTTGTAAAAGAAATAGCAAATCCAATTCAATAAATATATGTTTTTTAAAAACAATGGAGAAAACCACATTAATTTTAACTGTTTCTCACTTTCGAAGCTGTAATTACCTGTTTTCATTTTAGATCAATATAAAGTTTTCTAAAAGAAATAGCAAATCCAATTCAATAAATATATGTTTTTTAAAAACAATGGAGAAAACCACATTAATTTTAACTGTTTCTCACTTTCGAAGCTGTATTTACCTGTTTTAATTTTAGATCAACATAAAGTTTTGTAAAAGAAATAGCAAATCCAATTCAATAAATATATGTTTTTTAAAAACAATGGAGAAAACCACATTAATTTTAACTGTTTCTCACTTTCGAAGCTGTAATTACCTGTTTTCATTTTAGATCAACATAAAGTTTTCTAAAAGAAATAGCAAATCCAATTCAATAAATATATGTTTTTTAAAAACAATGGAGAAAACCACATTAATTTTTACTGTTTCTCACTTTCGAAGCTGTAATTACCTACCTGTTTTCATTTTAGATCAACATAAAGTTTTCTAAAAGAAATAGCAAATCCAATTCAATAAATATATGTTTTTTAAAAACAATGGAGAAAACCACATTAATTTTAACTGTTTCTCACTTTCGAAGCTGTCATTACCTGTTTTCATTTTAGATCAACATAAAGTTTTGTAAAAGAAATAGCAAATCCAATTCAATAAATATATGTTTTTTAAAAACAATGGAGAAAACCACATTAATTTTAACTGTTTCTCACTTTCGAAGCTGTAATTACCTGTTTTCATTTTAGATCAACATAAAGTTTTGTAAAAGAAATAGCAAAATCCACTTAATAAATATGTTTCTCTTCCGAAGCTGTAAATGTTCGCATATTATATGATATTTTTTAATAATATTTTTTATTTTTATTTTCAGATACCCTGCGACCCCCCGAGAGTCTCTTCGCGACCAAACAGTGGTCGCGACCCCTCATGGGGTCTCGACCCACAGGTTGAAAAACACTGATTAGTATATATTTTTTAGTATATTATATAATCAATGGTAAATTTTACGTAAATATAAATAAACCCACAGCAAATATGTCACTCTTATATGTAATATAAGAGTGACATAACAAAGATAGATATGATCAAAGTCAGCAAAACTTCAATACTCGGAGTTCACGGAAACAAAATTTCCTTATTCCTCGAGTGCAAACAACATTTGCACAACGACAAGCTTTTTTCATTGGTCCCAAACTATATAATGACATAGAGGAAAAATGGAAACACATAAAGAACAATCAAGAGTTTAAAGACAAAATTAATAAATGGTTATTTGAATTAGGGAGGTCTAAATCTGAAAACTTGGTTTGTAAAGCGTATGTATAACGGTTAATTTAAAAATAATATTGTATATTTATATACATTATTATGCATATATTAATAGTATCATATTTTTATTTATGTTATTTCAAGTTTTTTTAAATACTGCTTTTAAAATTGTATTTATATATTTTAATTGATTATAAATATGTTTATACCATATAGCATCTATTATTTATTAAAATCGTATTTACGTATATGTGTATTTGCCATATTGTATTACCTATGTTATTTATTTATTCTGATATATTATTCAATCTTAATTAAGCACATTCATTGAATATAAAAATAAAAAGGTTTTTTTTAATTTAATTAGGCTAATTGTTACGTAAGTTGTTTTACTTATTTCAATTATTTACTCTGACCCGCCTAGATACGGGACATTTAAGTCCTAGTTAGGTGGGCACTGAGCATTAGCTGCATTTCGGTGTTCAATTTTTCCGAGTTACTTACAACATTGATAACAATGGGGCTAAATGTACAAACAAATAAATGAATAAAGTATTAAATCTAAAAAAAAAAAAAAAAAAAAATGATCGGTCCCATGCCTGTATGTATGATTATATTATATAACGTTTATTCACATTAAATGTATTCACTTATTATGACTTCTACCTTCCCACCTTTCCCTATGTGTGTTTTTTTTAATAAACATAGTTTAAAAAAAAAGTGGAAACATGTAATTAGCTTTGTCCTTGAAATTCAATAATTTTGTATGTAATGCACTGAAACAGCTGTATGTTCCCTGAATAAAATAGCATACAGATCGAGGCATAGCATACAGATTTAAATGTGTAATACAAGTCTAGCATTTTCTGTTACACCATTGCAACTTCTGCGTTTTTCTCTTATACCCGGTTGACAGGATACGAGGTTTCATGCACGATGAGCATGCCGACTTCTCGAACGAGAAAACTCGCTTTCGTGAAGCGTTCGTCAAAGAGTTTACACTATTTCACATCTCGTTCAAGCTCGTCTGTGTTTCTTTGTTGACTGAAAGTTTGTTATGTAGCAATAAGTCCGCCATTGTACCTTATTTTTATTGTGCAATAAAGAGATTTTCATTAATTTCTCTGACTCAGTTGCAAAAAGGAGTCTGTAGACGAAGGTGTGGCGTGTTTTGGTGCAATTTTAGCGTTTATTATATCGCGACGTTTGATCACAAACAAAATAAAGAAGAAAAAACAGCGCAGGCTTTATAAACTTCATCGGTTCCAGAGCTACTTTTTTTAAACTTTTAATTTTCTTTGGCAATAGTGATATCGTAATTTCTTCATTTTAATTTTGCAGTATTTTGTATTAAAATTTGGTATTTGCAAAGAAGCCACTATGTTTTCTAGTGCATTTTGTCGCATCTCCCTGTTTTTATATTCCACCAAGCTGACTTCAACAAGCATGGGTTTTCTCATATATTTCGACAAACTCATTTGTACATCAGTCTACTTAGTCATGGTTCCATTAAAAAACCAAAAACCACAAAAAATACTAAAAGAAAACTTTTTCGCAACCGTGCGAGACACCTCTCGAAAGCCAACTAATAATAAAAAACATGCTTGAAGTCGTTCGCGCGCAAACGACGCTGTGTTCGTGCACGCATGCGAGCTTTCGAGAACCGTCTACACAATACGTGAATGCGTTCGAGAATCATTTCTCGTGCGTGAACTTGGATCGTGTCAACCGGGATTTAGTGTAACCTTCCTGTATTAAAAATTGTTGATTGACTCCGTTTATGCAGGATATGATGTTGTTTCATAATTAAGTGTCAATTAAAAAATTATGTATATATCAGAATAAAATATACGTCTTCACAATATACATTTATAACCGGGAGATAACGGCTCGCCTTATTGTCTAGAAACAATCTTAACTTCCAGGTGGCCGGCTTTTATCATGATGTAGTCATCAATTGTACTGACGTTTATGCATTCTTACCATCGAGCATTTTCATAGCAGCTGTTACTGGACCAACCGCACCACGCAAAGCTAGCACTTTGGCTTTGTAGACACGGCCAAAAGCTCCCCTGCCGATTTCTCTGCCAATTCTTATCAGCCTCGGGTTTATTTCCCAAGGATCACCCAACTCCTGTGAATTAACATATTTATTTTTGGATTATAATTATGCCCAGATCTCAGACGACTAAATTATAAGATGAACCTTTCTCGGTTCTTCGGTCTAGTCACACATTGGAAATCGCTTGCGCGCCTTTTACCTGGCGTTAGCGGTAGCTCATAGTCAAATTAATTGCGGACCGAGGCGCCATTCGCCAGCCAATATCACACGGGATCGGGTACGGTGGCCAACTGATCGTTTTTAAAGATAGATGGCATCAGGTCGACAACTATTGAAACGTACGTATCTAGATTACCCGATTTTTCACCGGAGTGAACAGTCGACAGTGCGTAAACCGCCCAATTTCTGGTTTTGTTCAGATCACAGCATAACCACTGTTTTGTTTAAAATAACAGACGATATTAGATGTGCGATAAATGACAAGAAATTGATTATCCTCACACTATTGCATTTCAGTAGGGCATTTAATTCCGTTGATTTCGACCTGTTACTCGAACAGTTGCGGTCTTTAAATGTTTCCAACGAAGCAATAGTTTGACTGTTATTCGTTGAAGCGAAAGCAGTATGTCCGGGTGGCTTATTGTAAACAGATATGATTGGGCTCTCTGCGGGCGATATCTCCTCTGTTGTTCTCGATATTCATCTCTCCTATTACGAAGATTGTTCTCGACATTCTACCACCGTTATGCTAATGACCTGTGAATCTACACCCACGCTAGGGCTAGCGATATTTCCTCCCCAATTACCCTTATTATAGCAAATTTAGATCATGTTTCCAAAGGGGCTAAATTACATGGTATCATTAGAAGTCCGTCAAAGTCCTAAACCATTATTATTTGCAGACAAAACTATTATCAACATAAATTCCTTATCTCTGCCTCGCTTATAAAATCAATGATGACGTCATCAAGTATTCTAGGGTTGTTAAAAATTTAGGTATGCTCATAGACGAACGTCTTTCTTGACATTCTATTGAAACCAGTAAACGTCTCTTTCGCGGCTTTCATAGCCGCGATTTTAATACAGAAATTACAGAATTTTCTACCTTTTGTAGTGAAACAATCTCTAGTGCGCAAACTTTTCTTTTGTCCATATTGAATTATATTGCTGCTTAGACTCACATTCTGGATAAACTGGACAGCTTGCGAAACCACCTTAAATTAGACTTATGCAAGTTAAACCATGTTACGGAAGACCGTAACATACTTCAATGATTAAGGAATCGTGAAAGTTTAAATTTGTATAGAGTATAGATTATCTATAATGTACTTTATAATCCCACGTCGGCTTATCTTAAGCAACTCTTTACTCCTTTATAGAGTCATGGTATGCCTCTCCGATTTAGTCAGGATAATACACTCTTTATTCCTAAACATCAGACATCTTCAAATTTACAGTTCTTTTCTGTCACGAGCAGCCTGACCATGGCACCGGCTACCTTCTAACACCAGAATCTTCAGCTGTCAAATTACACTTAAAAAAGTAGAAAATCAGAGGGAAAATTTTCATGGACTACTTCCATCGTAATGCAGATACGCCATTTTTAAAACGACACCGTAATAGGAAACAAGTGATAATTAGATGAAACAATCTTTACAACCAAGACTATTTTCAATTCTTGTTATTGTTTTTTAAAAATTGTTTATGCAAGTGGCCAGTTCCTGAAACTTTCAGTATAACCTATATATCACGGAAACGGCGCGAGATATAAAAATTCTAACAATTTGTTCCTTTCTTTAACAAAATTTTGCCGGAAACAGTATATGTGGGTACTTATTTTTTCAGTGGCCTACGAATTGAAAAAAAAACTGGCACCCCATGTTATATTTAAAAATCCTCTCTTGTGACACTGTCGCGTCTAGGTCACTGTAACTGTATAATCCTGTACCAACCTCCTAATTCCAAATCCCGCAGTGCTGACAATTTATTACGTGTGTATCGCGTCGTTATTGGACACACACACTCGTAAGCGAGCCGTGAACACCGCGCGGACGCTTTGTTCGTTCGAGTTGATTCCTACCCGCCGTCGCATCATTGTCGCAAAATCACTCCTTCACTGCATATACCACCTATTATTTTGAATGGCCAATGCAAAGTCAATATGTTTCATTTACGTCACTTGCACTTGTGTTTCTCTTGCGACACTTGCAATTGTGTTTGTCTGCGACCTTGCATTTGTGTTTCGCTCGCGATACTTTTACTTACGTTTCGCTTACGACACTTTCACTTGTGTTTCTCTTGCGACACTTGCACTTGTGTTTCTCTTGCGACACTTATACTTGTGTTTCGCTTGGGACACTTTCGATTGCGTTTCGCTTACGCCTTTT
Source organism: Micropterix aruncella (assembly GCA_944548615.1). Taxonomy (NCBI): domain Eukaryota; kingdom Metazoa; phylum Arthropoda; class Insecta; order Lepidoptera; family Micropterigidae; genus Micropterix; species Micropterix aruncella. The sequence goes on from OX155958.1 coordinate 9,125,634, forward strand.
GCACTTGTGGCGTTTCGTAGGCGGAGGGTAAGGTCGACGCCACAGTATACAGACAGCAGCTTCCCTTAGAACCAAATTGAAATCGAAGCGAGTGCCGTCACGAGTCCTAAGGACTATCAAAAATCGTAATACTATTACCGACTGAGGTGCCGTTGAGCGAAATACCCAGAAGTAAAGGCGCAAGCACGTCGATGTCGACGTGCTTGCACATATGGTCGCCACTCCACCACTTAAGTGAGAGCGGAGAAATTTGACTACCCTCACCCGCGTAACAGCAAACCCAGCCGTTTGCGTAACGAGCTATCCTTAATCCGTGCGTACATGCTAATATTAAAATTAATAGCCAAACTATACATATTACAAAACGATAATCATACCTCAATTTCCTTTTCCACATACAGCGGACTGATTTCTTCAATTCTTCTTGCTGTTCCAATAGGTCTGTGAACAAAATGAAATAACGACCCTTAATATAATGTGACCTAACAGTGAAAAATTGAAATATTCCGGTGAATAGCAAGTATACAACGAAATAGCACTATACAACGAAAAGCTATATAACTTGTTGCTAATAACATACTAAGATGCCAAATAAATATTTTTAAAATCAAACATGAAAATGAGTCTATTAAAAACCTAATAGGCACTGATGTACCTATTATTATTATTAGTATCCTGTATCAATATACAGGATACTGATGATTATTCGCAAGAAAATAAATAGCTAAGATGTTTATGTAAATTAGTAGAAGATATTGTAAAATAGATATTTCTTCATTGATCTGAAATCGTACAAAATACCGGTGGGAAGTGACCATGATAAAACTAAACTAATTTTCAAATTTTGCTGTGCCGAATCAGCTGTTTCACCGAATGAACTACGTACTTAGTTCCAGTGCGTTCTCCGCCCAGCCGCAGCCAGTACATTGGATCCCCCTCGCCAGTTTTTTTTTATTTTCCCTGCCTAACAATCGACCAACTAGAGCTGTCAACTTAGGAAGTTTCAACGATATTGGATCGTTCTGTCTCCCGTAGGGTGAGCGCAGAAGACTTGGGATGAAAAACAATCCACTGCCTAGTTACACCACCTGCCCGTCAGTGGCCAACGCCTTACGGCGAGGCACCGGGAGGGTAACCTGCGGGCAGGCTCGCCCCCTGACTACCAGTTTAGAAAGATATCTTAGTCTGGAATTAACCTTCAGAATACCTCCTGCCTCCTGACTGGTTACATGACCCAGGTCGCTCGGGCGGTCCTCTCCCTTACGTAGCGGTGGTACGGTGTCTACCGAATCTATCGCGGACCACGGCAACCTTTGCCCGGCTGTTCACCCGGGATCGGTTGTCCGAATGGTCGTTTCAAGAGCAGTTGCCGTAAGGTTAACAACTACCCCTGCTCTATAGGAAACATTACTGTTTCCAGACTTCCCCGGCTGTTGAACAATCGATTGGCTGACGCCGCGCGGTGCTCATACGCCCAAAGGTTGACTCCTAGGGGAGACTGGCCCGCAGGCCAGCCTCTTACCCTGGTTCGCACTTCTGCGCGGAGCCTTCGTATTCCTCCACGATAGCGCCCAGACTTTTAATCCAATTGAGCTGGAATTGTTATGCAGGCATCATTTGGTCATGGCAAGAGTTAAAAAGATTGTGATTAAAATCTGAACACCAGAGGGCGCACTAGTCATATATCAAGCTAGAAAAATTGCACTTAGAGATTTGATATTTGGTATACAAATACCTTGTTAGGCAGAAACCACGTTGTGAAATTTTGGTTGGAACATCTCTTAAATAAGCTATACTAACAATATTTAAATTCCGCCATTCATTCCATTCTATATATTTTATATATTTTATATACGTATTTTTACTAGATGTTATATATTATTAGTTATTATTATACATGATTATTTATTATTGCTATTATATATTATTATTATTATTATACATTATTATTTAGTTCTAATATATTACTTGTTTATAGTTCTAATATTATTTGGTGTAGTGAGAATTTCACTTCAACTTGATTTGATTTAAATTTTTTTATTTTATTTTGGAAGTATGTAGTTTATAATCATTTGTATTGGTGTTCTCCTTAGTACAGGCTCTGCCTAGTTAGGAGCAACACAATCTAGGTTAAGTGCTAACGGTGTAATTTTATTTGTGGACCAATAAATAAATAAATAAATTGTTATTAACGCCATATTATTCCGCCATATTAACGCTTAAATATTAATCTTCTGGCGCTTAGCCGATAAACAAACGTCGCCCGACGCGCGCTCTGCCACCGCCAGTCTATGTTCAATAGGGTTCATCTGCCTGCCGAGAGAGGACGCCTAATGATTTTATTTATGAAATGAATATTCAGATAAAATCCGTCCTAGGCTACTTGCTGGAAGTTCCTTGCTGTGACACAACTGATTTTTAAAAAATACATTGTGTAGGTAATAATGAGTACGGAGCAATGCTATTATATAAATATATTATAATACACGAAATTTCAAACTGAATTTTCACCATTCTTTTATGTCAAGTGTTTATTACCTTCGTAAGAAGAAAAACAGTTGTGTCACCCTAAGACTATCCCGGCAAGAAGACAATCCCCCCGTTGCCTCCCCCCCCAACCTCCCCCCGGGTGCTAATTCGTAGTATATTTGCAGTATTTTTCGTAGTATTAAAATGGTATTTTTCCATAAAAATGTAGTATTTTATTAAATATAGCAGTTTTTAAATATTACTTGTGTCGACTTGTGTATACTACTCGACTTGTGTATACTAGATATTAACTTGTGTATACCAATTAAAATTTCACGTCATTTCGACGAACATTACATGTGATTTTGGACAAACAAGGCATCTGTTGTGCCGAATTTCACGTCACTAAGTCCAATATTTCGAGACTGAAGTATGAATAGCGCGCCCTCTTTTGGACCAATTTCAACAACAATTTCAACTTTTGAACTCTTGCTATTACCAAATGACGCCTGCATGCCGAATTTGGGCGCTATCGTGGATGAATACACACACACACACACACACATACATAACACACAGCAGACGTCAATCTGGAAATGATCTTAATCGTGTCGGAGAGGGGGGGGGGGGGGTCGAATTGTATATATCCGTCTTCACCTCGAAATCGCGCGATCACAATACATTACACTATAAAATCAATGACAATACTTTACCACCTCGTCGGTTGGTAGGCCTGTAAAGTAATAAAGAAATACTGTCGTTTAATATCCGAACAGTAAATTGGTGTCATTTTAAATACATGTTAGCAACGTAATCTACCTATGAAGTACTAGAGGTCCCTTACACCGTTTCTCTTTTCTACTTTCCTACAGATAATATATTACACATACATCCAATTAAATTCATATAATATCAAGCGGCCATTAACGAATATCTATTTGTTTTAAAAATGTCGTGTTTTATTGCAGATGACAAAAAGAAAGTTATCGAACCCGTTGTATTATAAATATTACTATCTTTAGCTTTTAACCATGTATATCTGAAACAATATATTTTATTAATAGATCGTGTAATAAATATTCATTATTATACTAAGTAATTACTTTAGTTGTGTTAAAATATTAGAATACATTATAAACCTAATTTTATGTTTATGAAGGTGTTTTTAATCTAAACACATGGTATAAAGTACATAATAAAAACATTGGTATAAGAGTAGGTATAACTAGAATTAGTTTATTTCATTGCTCCTAGGATATCCAAGGAACGATTCTACTTTCCTCGCATGATCCGGGAAGCCATTAAAATAAGAAGAACCCCGAACTTCAATAGAGACGACGGTTACAAACTCTCTTCTACTTGGAACCCTCTTCTTTAAATGTCCCGCCGCCAAACGCCGAACGCAAGGACGTAAGACAGGATACAGTGAGTGTCGTGTGCAAGACGGATTTTCGAAATTCGCGCTCTCCGAGCCCGGCCCCCCACCACCGTTATAACCTACGCAGTGGCGGCAGCGGTATGCGGCCTTCCCGCGAAACAACGGATTGACAGCTCTTTCAGTATACCCTGGACAACAGCGGCTGCAACGTCACCGAAACGTCGGGTGCAACAAATTTCACGCGGTAAATTCGTTTCTATCCTATTTATAATGTCAAACAACCGCGATGGTCTTCGATTTTATATTATTTTTTTTTTTATTCCTCATAATTATTCTCAGGATTATTATTTTATTGTCATTTATTATTACCTTGATTAACTCTGGAATTTTCTTGATAATTCAATAAATATTATTTTACATTTGTAAGGATATTTTGATTATTTTTTTATGTTTTTTAAATATATTTTAAATTATTTGCCTATTACTGGTAGTTTATATTTTTATGACATTTTGTTTTGAATTTTATGTAGGCTATTAGGGTAGTTTTAATAAGTAGAATGATGTAAAAATAAATTCTAAAATATTAACGATGAAAATAAAATCTCTACCTTAGAACAGGCGGCAGCCTAGTTAGGTCTTGACTAATTTAAAATTGTAAAAAATGTAAATTTAAAATTAATAAATTCATTTTAATTTGAATTTGAAACAAATAAACAACAATCAGTTAAATCACATGATAATAAAAGTTTTTTTTAATAAAGATACCTACCTACCTTTTTATTTATCTAAAAAACCATTTGTTTTCCGCTAAAAATAAGTTTTCTAATGAGTGGTGCGGACGTAAAAGAGTATTTCCCTCCTTTTTGCTAAACACGACAGGATAATACAAGTTTAATTAAATTTGTTCCAGAAGTCTACCTTAACCAGTAACTAGCGAAGTGCCATTTCTGTTACATATTTAGCGAGGTGGGGTCATGGTCACCCCATTTTCCCCATTTGCTTAGACTTGGGTTTTTTGCCTCTTGTATAGACCTTTGACCCTCACTTAAGGTATAATAAATAATCACAACTTACATTTATTTTTCAAACGAGCGTTTTGTAAAAGCGTGTAAATTAAAAAAAAAATGCATTGTCCCCTCTTTGATGCCTGTAAGTGGCAGTCAAAAGGTGAAAAATCCGTAAAAAATATAAAATATACACATGAAGTTTACTAGAATGGCGAGCTAGATATATAGTATGCCACCTTAATATATTACATTACACTACATTACATTTTCGTCGTGTCCAATTGACGGCTAAAGACCGCTCTTGGACGTGTCAAAATAATTGGGTTAGGTAGTAAGTTTCGTTACTACTCTTTACTGGACATACATAGGTAGTCAAGAATTAACTACTAGATTGTCAAACTATAAATATAAATAATCAAAATAGAAGTCTAATATTTGAAGTAGTTAGTAAATCGAAAAAAACGTAGTAAAATTATTCATCGTAATATTCAAATTGTCAGTAAAATGTTAAATAATCAAATTAAATCAACGTTATGCATTTTCAACTAAAAGTACAGATATAAGACCATATAAAATAATCAAACAACAAGGCTCTACTTTTTTAATTAATTTAAATGGACACAATATTTGAAAAATCATGGCCCTAAAATTCGGCCAGATTATAGAGAAAGGGTGGCCTATCAGCATCTCCTTGATGTTTTTTTAATTTTATGTCCTCTAGCTGTTTAAATTTTGTAGGGAATAGATTATAGAATTTAATGCTAAGGTACAAGTAAACCTTTTATGCGTACCCCCGAATACCCTAACAGTCGTATTCGGGGTACGCATAAAAGGGAGCTACCGCGGGTATGATGCGAGTGAATGTCTGCATTAATTGGTGTTTCTGCTAGTTGCTGTCTAGCATACATTAAACACTGGTATATGAACGCCGAATACATAGTCATTACCCTTGCGCTTACTGAAATATTCTTTGCATGAGGTCCTAGTCGTTACCTGATACATGACCGACCTGACCAAATGAGGCAGTCTTTGCACACATCGGCACTGCAGTCTTTGCACACGGGCGTGTTACAATGATGGCACTGCGGTCTTCAAGCCAATCTTCCACATCTCATGCGCTTAGTCGGCAGTGTCGGTGGGTGGTCTAGAACATCCTGCCCCAGGATAGCTTTAATGGAATGACGCAAGACGTTTTCAAGTGTGGCTCCAGTAGTTGCCGGACAATGGCGTTGATAAAATTCAGTCTATTGTTGTTCGGGTTTCGTGGATGAGCTGACCAGACCACATTGCATAAGCCTTGAGTTGGTTAAAGATTGCCATGGGACACCGTCTGGACCTCCATTTGTCGTCAAACGCGTCGATTCCCCCTTTGGTCTCATTGTAGAATTAAATAAATTTCGTTTTTCTAAAGTTTTTCTGTTTTGGGATTAGTAGTGACGACTTTGTTTAGTTTAAGCACACATGATAACAAAGTAAGGTATATTGTATATGCATAGGAAGCAGTCCCTACCTCCTTATTTTTGGCGCGAAGAATGTTCGAAAGAACTTCTTATTTATGTTTGCAAAGAGTTCCAATATAAGCTAGGCCTTCATTTAGTAGTTTTTCAGACGGATAAAAACCAGTTTCGTGTTGCGGTTGGTACTTTTATTGACGCTACAAGCCTTAGAACCGCGTGTGTGGTCTTCGTTATTTCCTTTTCTCTTTGGTCAAGTGTCTCCTCATCACTGTCTTTCCATGCATGCACAAGTAGTGGGTCTTCGCGTCATTCATGCTCATAATTGACTGGGATATACATATGAAATCGGCACCAGTCCATAAAGCTAGTCAACATTTCATAAATATAGGCGTATTCACCAATACAGTGATTTAATTATCAGTTTGTTTATGAATGTATTGAATAGCCACGATATTGCCGCTACTGGGTAAGCTTTCTTGCGCTTGTCCCTGTCATCTGCGTTGTCAAAACGAACGCGTGCCAGATCGCCATTATACGTCTGATGGAAAAGTTACAACGGAATATTTTTCGCCCGGTTTCGTCCGTGACAAAGAGGGCTTTCAAGCTTTTGTTGTTGGATATGAAAACCGCCTAATACATCAGCATTTCTGTCAAAGCTCTAATTTCTTCTGGGTTGATGTCAATGAATTCAGTGCGCGATTGGTATTTCTGTAGAGCTCTTACTCGGGAAAATCTCATTTGTTTGTTTGCCAATTTCGGAGATGATTATATTGGTGAAGAGAACTTTCTTCAGCAACAAATGACTCAAATCAAATCAAATCAAATAATTTATTGTCCTAAAAACTAATACATAGTTATATAGACTGCAGTATGTACCGTGATTTGCTACTCTTCTGATGCTTAAGAGGTGTATGCTGATGCTTAAGAGGATGACGTCACGTTGATGTGTACGAACTCTTCGAGGCTTCAGCGTGCTCTACTAGAATTTGTTTTTACCAGGAATTTCACTCGATAACCGATTCCTGTTTTTGACCAAAGTTTCATCGTCAGAGTCTGAGTTTGTAACGCTTTTATGGTCACTTCGTAGTAGGGTCCTTTTATTTCCATCATCACCCTCAGGAATAGGATTTTCACCAGAAAATTCCGACAATCGTGATTACTTAAGATTGCATCGTCTACACATCACTGAAATCGCTCTATGTAGTTTTTAAAATGTCATCAGCCCAATTTTGAAATCTTGGATCGCCGATAAGCATCTTTCTTTTGACGAGAAAGTCATTTTGAATAAAAATAAAAAATGAAAAACAAAAAAATCAAAAAGGCAATGAGGTAGGGACATAGTGCCCCAAAATAAAAATAAAGTACTAGTATCGTAAACCGGCCGCGCGCTGGGAAGGTGTTTACGGATGGACACACTGCTCCGAAGGTATATGGAGTCTCGGGTCGCTAACTACATTCACAACGATTCAGCACCAATTTTTAGTTCTGCTGGGGTTACTTTGACCCACCTCGCTACTAACGGGTTAAGTTTGTTATTTCTCAGCTTATTCCGGGATGTCCAGAGCGATCGTACCTTTTTTCTGCGAAGTCAAAAGTCAACCTGCGTAAAAGTGCTCCCTTATCCTTGCTCTTTCATTAGCTTGTCTTTTGTTTACACTTTTTCCGGCTACCAAGAAGTTTCTATTGTCGATTTTTGGGACGCGAAACTCGCTAATCAGTGTTCGCGATTGATTCGAGATTTTATTCGCCGATTATAATTTCAACGATCTGTAATAAGTACAAAATGCTGCCATCGTCGCCATATTAGACGTCGCGGGAATTGTCGCCGGAAAAAATGCAGGAAAACGTCGCTGGGACTTTGACCAACGTGAGACCTTCGGCGAAGAAAACCGCGTTTGACTGACCAATGATACAAAAATTGTCATTGACTGACCAATGATACAAAAATTGAGGCGGGCCCATTAGCTTGTTTGAGTATTTTCCTCAGCAGGTTTCGTAAAAGTTGGTAGAAAGACAAACCTCGAAAAAGTTTGTAGAAAGAAAAAAAAAAAACCTTAACGGCCCAGTCTCATGGCCTTGCAAGACATACGGGAACGGGAACCACTCATTAAAAATTTTGAAAATAATGTTTTATGGCAATGTAGTCGACACGGTACCTACACACCCGTCAACTGACTATAAACCATTGATTTACGAACTAAATAACGTCACTCCTTAACGAACTTTACACTGCACCGATCTAAAGCTTCACGCACTACGGAGACAAATTGAAATTTCAATTTTTTAAAATTAAATACAAAAATCTACTTCGGTATAATAACATCCTAAAAACTCGACCAGAAATTAGTCAATTATTTTTACTAGGTCTGACACAAAACAATCACTTTAACTAATACCTAGGTTATATTTGTCCCCCGATATCCGAAATTCACAGAATAGTTTTTAGTGTCAGTCAAGGACGTATCCGGGAGAGTTAGGGGGGGGGGGGGACAGGTGACGCGTCTCTCGAATTTTTTGAGTAAAATATAAAGTCTAGAAAAATAAGAATCAGGGAGAATTCGCTACTTATGTACCTAGTGTCAGTCACGTAACCAAGGAGGAAAGGGGGGAGGAGATAGTTGGAATTTGTGGTCGCGCGTTGTTTCAATAAATTGCCCCCCCCCCCCCCCCAAATTATAGTCGGGATACGTGCCTGGCGTAAGTCGTCACAGTGGCGAGCGTATTTACCCATATATCAGGTTTCAAGCTCATAGTACTTCACAGAATTTCACTCCAACCTAATTAATGTCCTCTAGATAAAAGGATATGTAAATAAATACCGATTAGTTTTGTTGTTTTGTTCCAGGAAAAGAAATATCCAAGGTGTATGGAATATAATTATTTTAGTTGATAAGGCAAACGGAATGGAATGTTGTATACGTAATTTTAAATCACGTACCAATTTATTTACATAATATGATAGAATCATATAGGATGAGTTTTAATTAGTAAATCAGTGCGAGCAAGTAAATCTTTCAAATTTTTATTAAAAGTAAACTTTTGATAAACAAATAATTTTTTTTTAATTAGTGTTTTGAAAATTTGAATTTTCTGAAAAATAGTATAAAAAGCGCTGAGTAGGTACGATGCGCAATCTAATGGTAGGTAAAATATCCCTAACACTGTTTATTAGCGATATTTTACCCACCACTAGATGGCGCAGCGCGCTCAAAGGCTTGTCAAACTTTTATTGAACAATCAAGTTCTTCAAATTTTGAAATAAAAAAAAAACAAAAAAACATATATTTTTTATTTAAAAAAATCTAATCAAAACATTTTTTTTGTTGATTAGGTTGAAAGGAAAGTTAGAGATAGTTGAAGATAAAATTGAAGACAGAAAAATTGCTTATCTGCTCGTACTGATTTACCCCCTTGAAGGTTGTCGGTTAATTAAAACTCACCCTGTAAATATTTGCGTAGTGTCAACGGAAGTATATACAGGCTGTGTCCCAAAAGTCATTAAATACATATTTTTTACGATTTATTGAGAATACCGGTTCGAATTGTTATTATTCTTCAAAGTACTCTCTGAGAGCATATACATATTTTTTCCACCGACTTTCCCATGCCCGGATCCTCCTTGATAGCTGTTGTCACGGCCGCTTGGATAGCGTCAGTGCTGTCAAAACGGCGTCCTATCAGTGTGGTCTTGATCCTCAGGAACAAAAGAAGTCGACCGGAGCTAGATCGGGACTGTAGGGTAGCTGTGGCAGCGTAAGTCGGGTCTTAGTAATTTGAAAAAAGACGTTTTGAGAAAAACGCAGTCAAAGTTCAGTCGTTAAATATTTGTTTTCATGAACAAAGTAATCAATATAGATTATTTATTTTAATCTTTAATGTAAAAAAAATAGTTAGAACTTCAGTTCTGCATAAAAATATATATTAAATTATAATTGTTTAATTAATTAAATTAGATATTGTGTTTTAAATTAGGAAAATAATTTGATAAATTTTATATTTTTAAACTATAACGCCGTAACTGAGTGGTTACTGTGTTATAGGTAAATTTTACCCATTACTGTGTTCTAACCACGTAAAATAAATATATATTTTTTAAATAAATAAAAAAACTGCAGGTACCTTAAACACAGTAATTGAGATAGTGTGATTAATTCGTGTATTGTATTAACGTTTAACAAAATTTTACCTAAAACCACAGTATCTGAAGAAGCCGTGTTGTAACCAAACAAAAATATTTCTTAAATGCTTATAAATATTTAAAAATATCACAGTAAATAATAGGTTACTGTATTTTAACTAAAAAAAAATACATGCTGTGTGTTTTATTAAAATATTGTGATATTTTAAAAAATACTGTGGTTTTATCTAAGGTAGCTCGGTAACTATCCATCGACAGACAAACCGAAAAATTTGCCTCATAGTACTCCAACTCGTGATTTTAAAGAACTAAACTTGTATAAATACAGTAAATGAAGTTACTGTGTTTTCATTTACGACGGGAGATTAGCTCCCAAAAACAGACAACTTCGCCATTATCATATTCCCTTCAGGCCTCGGCCCCTCAGCCGATTGACAATTTGATGTCCCAAAAAATTTTAGTAAAAATTAGTAAAAATTGAATTATGACACTGTCTCACCTAAAACATTAATTACTGCCAAACCACTGTAGCCATAATTAAAATAAAACATATTAACATAGTAAAACATAATAAAATAAAACAAATTAAATTAAAATAAAATTAAAACGGGCCCGTCACGCTGAATCAGTTTGTGGCCGATATCGGCCAATCGGGGCTTGAGGGGTTAACAGTAATATTATGCAGCATTCTAATTGTGATTCTAAACTATGAATAATAAACAGAAATATTATCAAATTGTGTCCAAAATCAGCCAAACCCTTGGAAACATTCCCGGGGATAAGTTATGAGTTTAAGAATTTATTATATCTATACTATGTGATATTATAAAGAAGTAATATTTGTAAGTTAATAACTTTGTATGTTTGTAAGTTTGTAAGTTTGTATGTAGAGGGTAATATCCGAAACTACTCATCCGATAATAAAATTTCATTCGCTAACTGATTACTTCATTATCGACGAGTGCTATAAGGCTATATTTTATTGCGATAAAGTTTTCTGCGTCATTTTTTTATATTTTAATGGTATACAAGTTTTTAAATTAAAATTTTAATATAATCAATAGAAAATGATCAATTTGGAAATAGAAACTAAAAATCGCCATTCTTATAGCCGACATAATAATCAGTTACATCGAAGAGAAAAAACAAAAGAGTTTGAAAATCAAATGCAAATAAATTATCGCACATATTATTTAGCGAATATAATATTTAGAATAGCGAGGCACTTTCGCTTCGTCAAAACGCAATTTGGGAAAGTATATGATACCGTGCACCATTTGTAACCGACTTCATAAAAAGGAGGAGGTTATCAATTCGGTTGTATTTTTTTAAATATTTGTTATCTCAGAACTCCGTCATTTATCAACCGACATGGAAAATTCTTTTTTATTTGAAAGGATTTCCAGATTGGTCCATTCTGATCAAAATCCTGTTCTGATGGGATTCATGAGAAATTGAGGGAACTCCTCAAATATTACCATATGAACTTGAAAATTTACATGTCGGTTTAATTCCGATGACAATGCATTTTTTATGGTAAGCATGATCTGATTCTACACCCAGAGTTGGCTCCCGACGAGAGCACTCCTCAACGGTCAACAGCACAGACACGAAATTGTGTATTATTATTATTCAGTTATGATAGCCCGTTCTAAGTTTCACCATGACATGGCTGCTGCATCCAGGGTTGGCTTCCGACGACGGGACTTTTCAACGGTCAAAAGAACAGACACGATTTTTTTATAATATATGCATTCAATTACGACAGCCCGTTCTAAGTTTCACCAAGACCGGACTGCGGCACCCAGGGTTGGCTTCCAACGAGGGAACTCCTCAACGCTTAACAGCACAGACACAGATTGTGTATACGCGTTCAATTATGCTTTCCTGATCTAAGTTTCACTATGACGTGGCTGCTGCACGTTTTAAAAAAATGGAGTCGGTTTTTTTTGGTCAAATTTTGTCTATTATTTTTAAAATCTCAACCGTTCACGTAAACATAATAATAAAATATGCAACATTTACCCGCAAGATTTTACAAATGGGTACCAAAATAATGTAGGTATATAGATTTCATTTGTTTTGGATTTGAATTACAGTTATCTGTATATAAATATTTCGTTTATTTGCATAATGTACACTTTAGAGACTGAAGTGATGCGTTGAGATGCAATTAATAGTAGATCGCATCTATAATTGAGAAAATAACGTATAATATTTCATAATATTTACAGTAAAGAATAAAAATTGCAGAGGAGAAACAAATCGCATGAAATCGCCCCGAATTCGGAGAAAAACAGCATCAAACTTCCTCGAAACCGTCATTTAGCGACTTAGTTGGTTTGAAATTAATTACTATGCGTTTCTCTGCTATTAGTTTTGACTGATACTACTTAAGTATGATTTTAAATGGTATTAATTGAATTTATTCGTCCCATAGATATTTCATTTTTGATAATCAACTGCTAAAATAAGGACAGACAAACGAAATGTTCTTGATTAGATTCGATAACAAATATAATTGGCGTCTTTGATGTTGTCTCCTGAAAAATAACTGATGCGTGACGCTTTATTATGATCTGAAAGCGCACAATTTATAATTTTTAATTAGATAAATTATGGTTATGGATAACGGTAAGGGTCTGTTTTCGTCTTCCTTGAAGTCGCTTTCCTTGCCTCACCCCTCCTGATAGGCTCCGGGTCAACTTTAACGTAAACAAGTTAAAAATTGACATCTTTATGTTAAAAATATTAAAATGTTAAGAGCTGTGATTTACAAATTCGTTTGTTATTGTATCTTTATTTTATACCGTATAGGCGTGTTTAGAGCGCTATTTACAGTGCGCCGCCATACTTTTATACCACGAAATTCGCCATATTGACCATAATAATAGAAAAATCATATTTTTTGTAACTATGGCTGTCATCTACAAGTTGCGTTTCCTAGTAAAATCCTGGTTACCGAATTGTATTATGACATTGGACAATCTAATACCCTACCCATATCAGTGATTTTCAACCTTTGGGTCGCGACCCCCTGTGGGGTTGCGAAGCGACCTCCGGGGACTCGCAGGTTATCAAGAATTAAAAATCGAAAATATTACAAAGTTTTATTTATGTAAAATGCAAACATTTATAGCTTCGAGAGAGAAAACTATTTATTATAGGTTTTGTATTATTAATATATAATAATAAAATATTTAATATGTTAGTACCTAGTGGATCTGTGATCTACCCCATGGATCTGTGAAAATATTAGAAATGCAATAGCAGCACGTGCCTAAGATTCGCCAAAGATTAAACTCAGTCAGCGAACTTTGGGAAATTTTTAAAATGCTTCGAAACCGGTGTACGCAACTTTGTCGAAACTCGAAACGAAATTTTATTCGGTCCATACTAATGGAGTGTAATCCGAGTAATACATGGAAGTTCCTAAATACCTTAGGCGTAGAAGAAAAGAGATCAACAGCTCTTATTCCGTCGATTACTTTAAACTCGCTGAACAATTTCTATTCTACTTAATCACATAATATTGTAAAGTTGTAAGTCATGAACCATTCAGTTTATTGAAGCTAATATATTAAACTCCATCCCATTCTTTTCTCTACTCCATACTAACGACCGGAAAGTTCTAGATATACTATCCTCTATCGAAATCGATGTGCCTGGTATATACACAATATTAACATTAAACTGATAAAACCACTGATCGGCCTTATTTCTCCAGCAATCTCAAGCATCCTAAATTGTTCATTCAACACGAGCACATTCCCGTCTGAATGTAAAAGGGCACTTGTTACTCCCTTGCAGAAGATCGACGCTCCGTTGGGAGAGAAGGATTATCGACAATATCCATACTTCCATTATTCTCAAAAGTAATTGAACGCGTGGTGTTTAACCAGTTGAACGGACATCTCTTACGCAATGGCCTGCATGCCCCCCTACAGTCTGGATTTAGACCAGGGCATAGTACCACGACGGTCCTTGTTAAGGTGATCGATGATATCACAGCCGCTATGGAAGATAGAAAAATTACAGTGATGTTCCTTCTTGACTTTAGTAATGCGTTCATTACTGTCAATTTTGATATTCTTCTTTCGCTTCTGAAAGCTCTACAACTGTGTGACCATACTCTTAATTGGTTCCGTTCCTATCTTTCTGGCAGAACTGAAGCAGTTCAGTATGAGGATAAACTTTCAGATTGGTACGATTTGACCGCTGGAGTCCTTCAAGGGAGTGTTCTTTCTCCCTTATTATTTTCTATATTTACGAACACTATACCAGAGTCTTTTAATTCTTCATTCTATCACAGTATCTTAAATCATCTCTATACGGATGATATGCAACTTTACATCCATGTCAAACCTACTAATATTTCTAAAATGAACTCTGATTTCGCTAGGATTTCAAAATGGGCAACGAATCATGGACTACTTATTGAACCCTAACAAGTCACAAGCAATCATTATAGTTAGCACAACACTTCTAGATTCTCTTACTAGTACGATTTCCCACATCTAAATCTAAACAACACCATTATTCCTTTTTCAAATACTGTGAAGAACTTAAGTATAATTTTTGACAAAAATCTTTTTTGGCATAATCAAGTAACGGCGGTCAGCAAGAAACTTTATGCCAGTTTTCATAGCGTTAAGAGGCTACAAAACTTCCTGCCCTGAAGCACTCGTCAAACTGTGGCACAATCTTTGCTGCTCCCATTACTTGATTACGTGGATATATGCTACCTCGATGCCCACGAAATTCTCTTAGAAAAATTAGAGCGGCTCCAGAATGTATGTTGTCTTATATGTGTACGGGCTCAAAAAATACGACCATATTTCGGGGTTCCGCACTAAACTAAATTAGCTAAAGATACGCGAACGTAGAGATCTGCATATTCTCTGCCTTTTGCAGAAAATACTCAATAATCCACTTACTCCGCCGTACCTAAAATCCAAATTCCGAGTGTTATCTTCCCACGGGCTGCCATTACGGCATGCCAGACAACGAATGCTCTGTGTATAACTCAGCATCACACAGCTTTCTTTGCCTATTCCTTTGCTGTATATGCCGCAAGAGTATGGAATAACCTACCTTCCAATATACGGGATACCGTTAGTTCGAGTGCGTTTCGCTTCCGGCTAAAGCTATATCTGCCCTTAAGATAAAATAACCTGATACTACGTATATTTTATATTACGTATATGTATAATATGTATATTATGTGTCATCTATATTATTATGTATAATATATATTATGTATATATTCTATATATAAACTTTCATGTATATATTATGTATTATAAGGTTTTCTTTAAAAAAAAAGGTGCTGCCACAAACAAAAGTATCTACTACCTGCTGGTTGGCTGGATGATATTGCCGTGTATGGCAATAAGCCCGCCTTTGTACCCGATGTGGCCAATATAGAGTTTTTATTATTATATTATTATTATTAATAAATAAATCTCTTCATATACATTATTAAATAATTTTATTTAGGGATATCCTAAGAGGGGGGGGGGGGGAGGGTAATAGCGTAATAGTTTTTTATTTTTACAAAAGGGGGTCGTGATCTAAAAAGGGTTGAAAAACACTGCGCTAAATAATCAACAGCGTTATCAATGTCTCGTATGTGCAAGAAATCTAAATTTCCAAAAAATACAAAAATTCTGGGAGAAATTGACATCACTGATTTATTGTTTTCTTATACCGTATTAACGATATGGAAAAATCTAAAACACTACTAGAAATGAATATTTTGTACGCGAAATCCGGCAAGAAGCGTTGCTAAGCAGACGGGAATATTCATTTTGGTACAGATCTGAGGTTGTGGGGAGGAGTGGTGGGTGTTGGGGTTGTGATTAGGGAGAGGGAGTGGGGGAAGTCTTACCGCATCGAGCTCCGTTGCTACGGACGCGCGTCGAGATGGAGTCGTCATAGCGACGCGGCCTACATTTTCTTTATCGCGCCACAATTAAAACGATAGATTCACAATTCAGAACAGACGCGACACAGGGTAGAAAGAGAGATAATATGATTCGGCCTATTTTCCGTCCTTTTTTTACACGACTGCCTAAAAAAAGAATATATTTTTTCATGGGTTATGCATGTATGCATGCTGACTGTTTCTTTATTTCACTATAACTTCTAAATGCTTGAACCGATTTAGAAGTGTGTCGTATTCTTAGAATCGTTATGTCATCCCAGGCGTCAATGGGATCTCAGCGGTCCAAATGCCAAATAAATAGTTGTCCAATTGATAATATGCCAATAAATTAAGATAAAATACATCTTGTTTAGTACCAAATGAATGGTCCGATTGAGTAGATTGCGGATTTATATACATAGATCTAAATAGATGTATAGATAGAAATATATAGATATACCATGTATGCATAAATACATAAACCACGATTATTTCACTAAAAAGGTTTTATTGTCGGTACTGCGTGCGGCGGCGGCGCGGGGCGCGAAGCTATATAAAGCGTTGCGAATGGCGCACGAGATACATGCCACGACGCCATACTCAGAAAGCCGGGTCGATTAGCCCAGCTCACGTGTCTTGGACAATGCCCGTCGACTGACTTACAGAATAGGCAATCTAATTTAAGCACTGGATGTTTATAGAGATAATATGCGTCCACGGGTCAAAGCTATAACGGAGATTCCGTAAATTGAATTTGGTTTGAACGAAGATGCCATACTTGAACCGATTTTGAACTTTTATGCAAGTTTACCCTAATTTGATAATGTTATACAATTTTTGGAACAAACTTCTTTGCCAGAAATCAAAGGAAATTTTGAAATTCTGGAGGAAAAAAAACGATCCATCGTATATCATACATCTATAGCACACGTATTACATTATCTGTGCAAAAGAAGTTATTAGGTAAATGGTATGCCGAGTAAAAAGTTACAACTAGAAAAAAATGCTTTGCAAACGTCTCTGAAAGGCAGCAAATCGCGGTCATATTCAAAGAAATGTCGCATCTGGTATTTTATATAATATATAGCTATACCTCTTCTTATCCGTGGCAGCGTGCCGACTTGCCTAGGGCTGAACTTCCCACATTCGTAAAAGACTCAAAAAGGCACATGGCGGAATATATACGGAATGGCCATAAAAACAACTCGTATAACCTAAAAGATATAATCACAATTGATTATAATATGAATATAATATAATACCATAG
This sequence comes from Micropterix aruncella, assembly GCA_944548615.1. Taxonomy (NCBI): domain Eukaryota; kingdom Metazoa; phylum Arthropoda; class Insecta; order Lepidoptera; family Micropterigidae; genus Micropterix; species Micropterix aruncella. Next base: position 9,143,276 of record OX155958.1, read on the forward strand.
GGTCTTTCACAAAGGTTCATATGATTATTTTTTTTTTGTATTAATCTTGTTTAGAGTATTAATTGATTATAATCTTAGCTGGGAGCTACAAATAGAAACCCATACGGAGAGGACTAGAAAATGATTATAATGTAGATTGATTATGCGTGAGCTGCGAAATGTGATATCAAAAGCAACATTGAGAATATGTAGTTTACATGCCTTATGTCAGGCTTTATGGATTCATTGGATAATTGTTTGGGCTGTCAGAAGTAATTCGGCTATTGATAATCTTCTTAAAGCTCAGAAACTTTATTAAAGGAAGAGTATTGTATTTTACTAAAACACTAACAATGATAAATAAAACTTAAATTCTATTTTTAATTAGTAAAAATGGCGGGCTTACCGTTTTTGTTTTCTTACAGCCAACCGTTGTAATATTAATTTAAAATAACGATCTAAACAGCTTATCTCAGCAACTTAATATACATACATATATCTACATATGTATATACCCACATATAGACATACATATATTAGGGAGACTGGAAAGTAATGTCGATTGTACGCATGTCAATATTTGGTTACCATCTATCAGCTCATTGTGTACTTCAAGATCGTTCCAAATGCATTAAAGTTTACAGTGACTTGTTTACTTGTAAATAATTAAATCTTATAATTATTTACAGTTTCGTTTGAAATGGCTAGCCAAATACCAGAAGGGGTACATATACGTTATTGTATGTTTTTTTGAGTTTCACAAGGGTTGCTACCAAAAATATGTATAATGTTCATTCAAGTGAATTGGACATTCGTAAATGCCTTAGGTGGTTTTCTGAGTTTAGATCCGGTAATTTTGATCTTTCCGACTCCTATCGATCAGGAAGACGAACAACTTTAGACAATGTCTTATTAAAGGCGGAAGTGGAAGCATATCCTCATCAGATAATCGAGAAACTATCAAACACTCTTAGACAACTTCGGTCAAGCACGAATATTTGTAGCAGATTGGTAAAGTAAGCAGAGCAAAAGTTTTGGTCACGCATAACCTGTCCGAAAAAAAAACAAAGCCAACCGATCCACCACATGCAACTTATTGCTTCAACGGCACATTACAGAAATGTTTTTGATCGCTTGATCATTGGAGATGAAAAATGGGTCCTCTATGATATTCCAAAATGCAAAAAGCAATGAGTCTCTCCGAACTAAACGTTACAAAGTACTGCTAAGCCAAGTTTACATCCCAAAAGGGCGCTTTTGTGTGTTTGGTGGAGTATTCGCGGAATCATTCATTTTGAATTGCTGAAACATGGGCAAACTGGGAATACAAAAAAAATGCATTTTTTAATAAGTGCAGCAGCCATGTCTTGATGAAACTTAAAACGGGCTATCATAATGGAATGCGTATACAAGAGTTCCCTCGTTGGAAGTCAACCCTGGGTGCCGCAGTCCTGTCTTGGTAAAACTTAGAACGGTCATTTCGGGTCTAAGCTGTCGATCGTTGAGGAGTCCCCTCGTCGGGTGCCAACCCTGGGTGAAAAATCAGGTCATACTTACTATTAAAAAATGCATTGTCATCGGAACTGAACCAATATATAAATTTTCACCTTCATATGATAATATTTGAGGATTCCCTTAATTCCTCATGGATACCATCATCAGAACAGGATTTTCATAAAAATGGAACCTATCTGGACGTATATCCTTTAAAATACAGAAGAATTTTCCAAATCGGTTCATAAATAGCGGAGTTCTGAGGTAACAAACATTTTTAAAAAACAACCGAATTTATAACCTCCTTTTTTCGAAGTCGGTTAAAAAGGCATTATTCTGCAACACGATGATGCAAGACCGCACTACTCAATACGAACCCTAGAAAAAAAATAATGAATTTGGATGGGTATTGCCTCGCCCACCATACTTACCCGACATTGCACCATCGGATTTATATATATTCCGATCCGGCTACAATACTTCTTTGTGGCTAAAAAAATGGATTATATCCAAAATGCCATCTCGAGATATTTTGCTCAAAAACCAATTGATTTTTATCGATCCGGCTTTGAAAATTTGCACACTAAATGGCAAAAGGTTGTTAATAACGGGAATGATTACATCATTGATTAAAAATAAAAAGAATTCACCCCCTTCGAGGATGCCGTTAACTAAAAACTCACGGTATATATAAACAAGATATAATATTTTTTAAAAAGTGGTATTTTTGATCCACTGAGGAAAACTGGAATTCGGTCCTAGCCTTAACTTCTAAAACCGGGGACTATGGAGAAATTTGGTTATTCGAAATCCGTGAGTCATTGATTTAAATTATCCCCCAGACCATTTTTCCGCTTTTATCATAACATATTCTATGACACATATAAACTTAACTCATACAATGACTACGAAATGGCCATGTAGATCGATCAATAACAGTCAATGTCCGAAACGCGTACGATCTTACCTGAGTTAAGCTTCGAAAAAACTCCCATAAAAATAAAAAAGAGGATTTTCCGGTAAGTCATCGTTGCGTAAGGTCAGTAACATTCACCGTTGATTCGGTTAATAAACAAACTGTTACTTTCCTAGTAAACGTGACCGGGAGCAGATACTCTGTCGCCGTGCTTTTAGCGCCAACTCTCGTAAATATATGCGTTAGTCACACAAGCGTTAATTTTAAATATCTATATGCCAGGCGAATGCTGACTTTATAGCCAAACATGGAGAACTGTTAAATATATTTAATGTTAACACTGAATTCTAAAACCAGAAATTTTGGTTGGTTGGTAGAAATCGTTCAGGGCTAAGAGGCAATAGTTAGTTGAAAAAAAATAATATGCTCGTTTTCATGTTTCCAAACAGTATTCCACTTTATATTATAACATACTACGGCGTTTAATAAAGAGTGATTATGCGTATGAAAAAATCTAATTCTATTGGATATTCATTTATTTTTCGTCATATTATTTTTATAGGTTTATACTCTTTTCTAAATATTTTTTTTCTAAACATAAAATACACTTCTTAAAAAGTTTTTGTTTCGATCACCTAAAAATTCCTGCACTGGCGGTTACTACTGCGTCATCAGATTCAAATGTTCAACCTCTCAGGTGTTCCTTTAATATCGGAAATCGATAGAAATCACCATGCATCCATTCATCCATATAGAGGATGTTCCAGTACTTCTTCAATGGAAGCCATCGCAACTTTGGAGTTGTGTGCTGGGGCGTTATCTTATTGAACCAAAACAATTTTAGCGAGTTTGTTTTTTTACGTATTCCATTTCGGTTTTTTTTATTTGTTCAGCAAATACAGCCCCTGTTATAGTAGCTTCATGACCAATATATTTAATCATCACGACCCCTCGAATGTCCCAAAAAAAATATTCCATGATCTTAACGGCGGAAACAAAAGGCCTTGAATTTCCTAGGAGTTAGAGGTGATGGTCGTTTGCAGGTCGTGGACTGTTGTTTGATTTCAGAACTGTCATTGCAATTACAAAATATGGCCGAAACGTAGCTCCACCATTGTGGAGCCACGTTTCGGACATAGTTATGAATCGATCTTAAAAACGGCCAGGATCCTGTTGTAACAAATGCAACGTGAGTTGAGAAATCTTTGGTCTGGTTTGTGGTCGTCCGTAAGCATTATAGATACCCAGGGGGCGAATACCTATTTGATATTTAAGCGATCAGTAAAATACTATGCGCTTTATCAAACGAAATCTTCAGCAATAAAACGAACTGTCACAGAACGATCCGCCAAAACCCAACGTGCTACCGTAGAATATAGGGGAACATCAACCCCTAATGTATCTCGTAAGTCTTGAAATAGACGCTGCGTACAACAACAACAAAAAACAATAAAATTTAATTACCGCGCGAAATTCCGTTTCTTTTCTATTTTCGCCAACACGCTTCGGCAAGATGCAAATAAATGACCCTTATTTGAAAAAAACAAAAGAAAACAGAAATGAAAATTGGCTCCGAAAACGAGTTCATACGTATGCGTTGATATATCGTGAGAAATTGCACCTAAATGATTGGTTGATGCAATAAATATTGTGCGATAGTGATGATACGGGTGATTAAGGAGGATCGTGTAACTTAATCGAATGAATTTTGAATCGAAACGAATCTATAGTCTGAATTAGGTATTGATATAGTAGAATAACTAGTATTTCTAGTCTAACAAAGGTAGATTGTAATGATCGACTTCGACTTGTTTTTCACATAGTAGGTACTTAGCTTAGTTGTGTTAATTTATTAATTTATTATCAGAATATACAGCATTATACAGTGTTTTATTTCATAATAATTAAATAAAAAGGCGAATTAATATTTTTACATTTATTAAAATATTGACACTTAAACAATAGAGAGGAACGTTAAATAGAACAAAATTTAAAATTCTGAGCAAAAATACATTAAAGTTATATAAGTAGAGAATATATGTGTATATATGTATATATATATATATATATATATATATATATATATATATATATATATATATATATATATATATATATATATATATATATATATATATATATATATATATATATATATATATATATATATATATATATATATATATATATATATATATATATATATATATATATATATATATATATATATATCTATATATATATATATATATATATATATATATATATATATATATATCAAGTAACTATATATAGTATATATATAGCAAGTTACAGCAAATACAATTATTGAAATGTCATACATATAAAATTGTAGTATGAAACCATATATTTTTCTCTATTACTGGATATTTCATACGAGCTGGGAAACTAGAGTTTTATGTATAATGGAATGCTATTATTGTCAAAAGCTGCAATGGCAGAATTAAGCTTAAAGTACAAAGATAATTTAGTTAAATTAACGCTTTGATAGTTTTGCAATATTTGAGAAAACGATTTTTAGAATTTGTGGTATCATTTTAGATACTTTTCTTCTTAAATTACTATTTATGCTATAGAAAATCACTACATAGGATATACGGATATGCATTCATTCTAAATTAATGATTTCCCATTAGGTACCAGCCTGAGGCAGTTTAAAATACCTCCAGTTTCAATATGGATGCTTGGAAATACAAAGAGACCAATACATTAAAGACCAAGGGACTTTCATTTACATGTAAACAGACATCCTACGCTTTAAATTGATTTGGTGTCTATGTAGTCCCTTTAATATATAAATATAAGTAAGGGAAATTAAAGTCTATTTGTATCGCCACCGATACCTAATTAAACAGATATAAATAACCTTATTAAAAGAAAATACGAAATATTATTTGATTTCCTTGTATTTTTAAGCATCCAACTGAAGATCCTTTTGCGTTATTTTAAGCGTATATGTCGCCGTAAAAAGTATTTCCTTCTCGTATTTTAGAAATATTACTATAGGTATTTTATAATTTAACTTTATATACAAGGTTTTAAAAAAATATATTTAAATTATTGAAAAGATGCAACAAGTGAAGAAAAATCTATGTTATCTGCATGAAAGGAATTTAATGGTTCATTATGTTGGTATTACCAGTGACATAAATTAATTACTCTCCTTTGGCGTACTGGCAACCACTTAAACCGTGCCTTATGTACGGACACGTGATCATACGTACCTAAACCAAAGATGTATCTTATGCATATATTTTGCAAACATTCAGGTTTGTTGAGCAGTTCCTCTGAAACATCGAGATAGCCACATCAGCATAGTCAAGAATAGGTAAAAGGAGATACTGTGCAAGAGTTTTCTTTGTTTCCATAGGAAGAAATCGGTTGTGCGTTTGCAAAGGATGAAAACTAGTCATATTTTGCGACTGGTCTATGCGTCGTTGCCAGGATAAATGATCATCGACAATTAGACCAAAATCTTTTACTCCTTGTGATAAGGGTATGTTGATATAGTTCAGATTTAAAAGTGGAAGCGATTTTACGTTTACTCTGGAGAGCAATTTACGACCTTCAATTAGTATAGCCTGGGATTTCGAAGGGTTGATTAGTAGACCCATCAGCGCACACCGTTCACAAATGGCTTGAAGATCAGAGTTCATGTTGGCGCTCGAGGCATTCACGTTTTCGGGAAAGAAATAATTATACATTTGAACTTCATCTGCACACTTATGTAAAACAAAATGTATGTAAAACATAAAATCGAGCCTTAGTGTACTCATATATGGATCTCTTCTGAATTAGGTAAAATATAGCGCATTTATGATATAATGGGCCCGATTGCGTTTCTTCTAGAACTAAAATTGGAAATTAGTTCATGCGAACGAGACGGAGCAATAATTTATAGCGGAATATAAAATGAACGATCGTCGATTTTTCCGCACTAAAACTACCTGTCGAAATTATAGCCATCCGAATAAGTTTGAACACATTTCGTGCAGTCTTAGATTCAGCTGCTTTATTTTCGGTAATTAGTTTAATTGCGAAAAAGTGACAACCGTTCATTACACGTTCCGCTCTAACGTAATGCCCTGTCTCGTTCACATAACCTAATTTCTGATTTTAATTCACGAAGAAACGCAATCGAGCCCAACGCCCGTTTTGTTTGTTTGTTTCTACTCTTTATTGTGAAATTTCACAAACAGCGGGTTTATTATCATATGACAATCTCTTACAACCAACCCTAATATGAGGTGTGGATACGTGTGTGTATGCGCGTGCAACATATGTGTAAGTGTGTATGTTGTTATTGCATTCGAGCGACAGCATTGAAAATCGTTTCCGTTAATTTTATCCCAACGGGAAATAGTGACCCATGACCCAGAAAATGGTCAATATTTTTATCGACATAGTCGAAACTAAAACTCCCACATAGTTAAAACTAAAACTCTCACTCGTTTGATTTCGATTTCAGATTCATTCCGTCCGAGTTGCAGGATAACCCAGGTAAGTTGTCCCGGAGATAAAAGGTTGCGCAACTTAAACAATCGATTTTCATCTCAGTGCTAAGTGCAAGTAAGCGCCATTCGAGAAAGGTACCAGTGGCTGGGCATTCATTTAGTAGGTATATGACTGTAGTATACGAAAGTGAAAACCGCCGCAAGAATAGGTGACATCTGCATAAGCGGTTGGATGATATATACGTATGTGATGTATTGAGAACTATCCTGCGTATTATTTGTTATCGTGGCTCTAATATTAATTTCTATGTGGAAGCGCTTACATACTCAAAAAAAAAGCTTGAAAAGCAGTAAACCTGCGGATCTAAACAAAAATATGCAAGCTTTAGATTAAGACAAACAGGATGAATTACTGCGATTACATCATTCGTAGAAAATCACCGCGTATCCGCGTATACAGCTGCATGGAGAATTCAGCAGGTAAACAGAAAATAGGAAAACCGATATACACATCGAATAGAACTTCTTACTCATGACATGGGGATACATTGACAAAACGGAAAGGATTGGCCCAAGACAAAGCCAAAATATGAAAAGCAGGTAGGCAGTATATATAATGGAGGAAACGGATACGGAAACTAGCGAAGAGGAATATACAAAGGATCACCCATACAATGGAACATCAAACAATAGATACGATAGAATATTTAAAATACACAAAATGGCACAAAGGAAACCATTGTTACTGCCCTCAAAATCATAGACTCTCACCCTCCTATTTTCCTATACTGTCTCTAGATAGTTAGTATACTGGTAGATTAATTTACCTTTCCCCTCACTTCCTTAAAAAGGTAGGATCCTCAACTTTTAAAAAAATGCCCCCTCCCCCCCCCCCCCCCCCACTGGTGTATTCTGTTTACCGTCTCAGGAGAATTCCTGGTTATGGTGGCAGAATGCATTTAGTCGTGTACACCTTTTTAAGTATAGCTACAAAGAAGATATGTAAACTATATAGGATACAATATATGTAAACTAAATAGGGCCATATATATGTTAACAACATAGGATATCAAAGAAATTTTTGTTATAAATAATCAGAATCAGAATTATGTAAAATACACAAAACTGGTTCTAGAACAGAGCAAAGTACTGAATAAGGAGCCAATCGATAGCCTTAAGTCTAAAAAGGAGCAAGTCGCTAGAGGGTTGCAGATAAGATTGTACCTAAAAGGATAATCGAACGAATTACTACATGTAAAGCAGATATGAAAGTTTTGTAGCAAAGTTTACATTTTCAAAAATATAAACGCCTTATGTTTGATGCAAATACCCTGTACGTTTAGGCTGCGTCAAATTTATTGATCCCTCGCCGACATGCTCAGATCACACGTATTGCATTTTTTGAAAACCAATGCACTGAGACCAAAAAGGGATGGAAATCCTATTAAAAATTTGAATTTCTATCCCTTTTTAGTTTCAATGCCATTGGTGTTTAGTACATGCAATACTTGTGATCTGAGCATGTGGGCGAGAAACCGAAAAATTTGAAGCGGCCAGTACACTTTCAATTTTTATAGTTATCTTGACTTACTTTATAAAACAATTTCTTGAGATATATTTTTCACATCTCGAAAAAGAGATCTACGTATAAGTCTCATCCCAATCCCGTTCTATCTTTTCATTTCCCATTTTGTTAGTCGCGTTTGGCAGTCTGTCGCAGTTTATTCAGTACGTGACTGTGCCAGAGATTCAGATTCAGCGAGGCAAAATAAAAGTAAGGATAATAACATTTAAATGAAAGTGACAATAAAGCCTCAAGTCGTGGCCTATTGCGTAAACGCTGCACAGCGTATGCTGGTCACAACAAAATGACGCATGGAAATGTATATAAACCGTATGGCATTTAAAACGAGTGTACCGGTGCAATCGCCTTAAGATGAACGACCTCTTCCGCTATTATTTACAACGCAGCTCCCACATTAGATCGCAGATTAGATAGACGGCCGGATGCTTTTTTCGGCAGACGAATCGAGAAAGTCTAAATATTATTAAACAAAGCTGCCGGAGCGACAGAATGCAAAAAATGCGCCATTCGGGCAATTGAACTCAAAACGGAAACCGCCGGTTCGTGTTAATAATAAATATTATGCCATAAGTTTTAATCGGAGTTCGGTGTCAATCGCATGCATCCGTGTCAAAAAAGAAAGTCGACCCAGAGACTGCCGACGAGTGAAAGATCGCTCGCTTATTTTTTCAAATATTTTAATGCAAAAATATATATTTAAAAATTAACTATTTACATAAATACATTAAGGCACCGTATTTTTGCTTTCTTAAAATTACGAATTATCACATAACCTTAGCTTAGTCAGGCGTGGTTTGGAAGGCACCCGGAGTTAGGTACCCGTAAGCGAGGGCGCCCCGAGATCTTGTCTAATAGGGACCGGACTGGCCGGGGGGGCCGTACGAGCTCGAAGGGCCGGACGAACCGATCGACGAGGAGCTGCCGCCATGCGAGATGCCGATCGAGCCGCCGCCGCCGTGTCCACCGCCGTGTCCGCCGCCAAGTCCACCGCCGATTCCGCCGCCGTGTCCACCGCCGATTCCGCCTCCGAGTCCGCCTCCTAGTCCGCCTCCGAGTCCGAGTCCGCCGCCGATTCCGCCTCCGAGTCCGCCATCGAGTCCGCCACCGATTCCGCCACCGATTCCGCCACCTGATTCCTTCTGAGTCTTGTATTTGATGAAGTAAACTTCCGGTTTGGACGGTTGCGTCGGTAATGCGGTTGGGATATTGATTTCTGGCGCTTCATCCGGTTTCTTGACCAAGACGTAAACGAGCGTCTTTTCTTCGTTCTGGGCCTGCAGCGGAATGACCGGAGCGGTCGGGGTAGGTGGAGTCGGCGCCTTGATGAAGATGATCTTGTAGTGCTTTTGGGCTACTCCCCCGCCTCCGATTATGGAGGGAGCGCGGTGCTCCACCGGCTCTGGGGGCGGAACGTGGACGTAGATGTGCTTCTGGACGATGGGGGCACCGCCGAAGCCGCCGCCGAAACCACCGCCGCCGCTAGAGAAACCGCCTCCGCCGCTGGAGAAACCGCCGCCGCCGCCGCTGGAAAATCCACCGCCGCCGCCGCTCGAGAATCCACCGCCGCCGCCGCCGCTCGAGAAGCCGCCGCCGAATCCACCGCCGGATCCGCCGCCGAATCCACCACCGAATCCGCCGCCTAGGCCTCCACCATGGCCGCCACCTAGGCCTCCGCCGTGACCGCCGCCCAGGCCTCCGCCGTGGCCGCCACCGCCGCCGCCGAAGCCGCCGCCTCCGCCTCCGCCGCCGCCGATGAAACCGCCGCCACCGGGCGCTCCGTACCTCCCGCTCGGGGCTGGAGCGCTATAGCTGTATCCGGCCTCGGGCCGCGCTGATCCCAGCGCTGCCACGGCAGCCAACACCTAACACAATACAACAATATTTAGTGTGTTATCTTAGATCAGTCTTCCAGGATAATAAAATAAAATAAACCATACAATGAGCAGATACTAGATGAAGAATAGAAGTCAAATGCTTATAGCGGGGAAACTTGAAATAAGTAGAAGGATCCCAGCTCATAGATCAGAGACCGTTTGACAACCATTTAGGAATCAGGATTTTGGAATATCAAATAGGAAGGGAAAGAAGAAATGTTGGAAAAAAGCTGACACGATGGATAAAATCAGATGCTAAGATGTGAATGCGCTCACATGGTATAGTCTTATATAGGCTATAATAGACATTTTATAAGCTGACTACAAAAATACCAGCAATGTTATGTTCATCAAATCATATGAGAGAGAGTTTCATGGAGACTTTCCAAAAAAATAAAGAGGTCCTCAAATCGATTCCCGTAAGAGGAATTTGATGAAGCAAGGAAATCCTTGCAAAAGTAAGGGGAAATAAAGTACTTATTGATGACCAATGGACAATAGCTTTCTCATTATCACGTCGGTGGAAACCAACACTTACTTACGAAAGTAGTCCTTGTAGTAGAAGACTGCTCAGTAAGCAACATTACAGTAATACGCACGAATTGATTTCTGCGAGGTTGGTATCGACAGACAAATGTGTCTTCACCTTGAACCGCTGATTGTGGACTGGTTCGTATGAACTATGAGTGTAGGATTGGTACCTTGTATGAAGTATGAACGTTGTACGATTCGTGAAATTCACGTAACACCAATAGTATTGATGACGATTGAGTAAATAACCTACTGATATAGTGGGTAAAAGAAACGGTTACAAAAATACTAAAACCTACATTATATAGGAATTAGAGTTTTGCACTTACTTAGCTGATAAAGCTAAATCTGTCAGATCTTGTAAAAGCTTCGCCTAAGTAAAGAATATTAGGGCTTTATCGAATCAGGACATGGAATGCACAATGGCTTATTAAAATAATTTAAAGAAAAATCAGTGGTAGGTAGTGCACGTTGAGTGAAAGATTTTTATAAACCTTAATTTGATAGATAGTGTCGAAAGACACTTGCTCCTCTGACCGTGTCTTTATTTACCTGCTCTGCACAGATGCTGCAAGAATGCACGGACAGGCACAGGACAAGAAGTGCAAAGTATTGTGGCAAATTTGTTGTAAAGATTCGTGGTTCAGAGCGATTGGTCACAGCTACCAGAAGATGCTTAAACTTCGAACGTCGAGATGTGTTAAAGCTGGATGAGACATAGGAGCAAGGAGATCTCATCGAAGTTTTCAAGCTTTTGATAGCTGGTTATATTATATATTAATATATAAACCCACAATCTCAAAATAATGGAAGGAAAGAAACTAATCTACAACATCATGGCGTCTTCCTTGGCAAAAGAGTGGTTGATGGATATATAGATTAACGTACCCAATTAGATGAAGAGGTGAATTCAACAAGATGATGGAGTTTCAACATGAATGCTAAGAATTATGGTTGCTAAGAATTAAAAGAAATCAATGATGGTTCTTAATAATATCCGAATCCACTCTCTATATAAATGCGATAGTAAAATGAATGTAGAAGTTATTGAAAGACGTTTCTGTGGAGCACTAATAGGGTACTGCTTTGATACGAGTAAATTACCAATAAGGATATTTTAATGTTTTAAATCAAAACGAATTTAAATAAAGCCTAGACTACAGTAATAGCGGATACGATATTACTGTTATACAATGTTACTTGTTAAAATACATCGTTGACAGCAAGAAATGTCCCGCTGTAACAAAGTATTGTGTAACATCACAGGATATCCTGGTTAAAAAATAACACCTCAATGATATCCTACTCTACCAAAGCAGTACCAGCGCATGGGACCAATCCTGGTTTTCTGGGGTTTCCACTGAAACGTCTTCGAATAACACTTTTGAACACTTCACTAAATTGCACACAAGTCGCGATGGTCCTTACCACGAAAGCCTTCATGTCGTTGATCGGAGTGTGCTTGGAAGCGAGCTTCTAGAGCTCCTTGCTCTTGTCAGTGACTGATGCCAGTTCAGCGTGCGGCGGTGGCTTTTATAGGTGGTTTCATCTTCACTCCCACAGCGGCCAATTCATAGGCACTATTGGGCGGCGAGCAGAGCAGACCGGAAGGCGGGGACGCAGTCGTTGATAAAAGAAAAAGGAAGATTGGCGGATTATAAGCCATGCACTCAAGAAAAACGCATTCACAGATTTTTTATGGTAATATTTAAAATTGCATATTATTATAAGTTTCATATTATTCCGTAGCTAACGAAACGTCAGACGTAAAGTCAGATTTATATTTTCTATTCTTTTGCAACTAACAAAACTAAATTTATAAAAACGAGGCACACTGTACACAATATAAAAACAATATTTTAGGATGATGAATATGTTAGTAAAAATGAACCTTAAAATCACGATACCGTTTTTTTTTAATAATTCATATTATGTAGGCATGTAAGAAAAGAAATAAAAAACTTTGTATAAGATATAAATGCAAATGAAATTATGCATCTATATTGCGCCCGATTGGTATTTAAGTCTCAGTTTAAGAATTCAATTTCGAAATTTTGCAGACTTTACCTGTCTCAAAAGTATATTATCACGGGAAATGACGATGTAAAAGTAGTAAATCAAGTCTAATCAAAAATATGTATTCAATAATAAACATATTAATTATCTTTTTGCTCCAGCGTTTCCACAGTTTTCTCGTGGGCTATGGTGCATTCATCCCACACGCTTAATCGATAGTGTTGCAGCTCTTTGGCCCTGTCGCTGTCTCTCGATACGCTCTAGCAGATTTATATATTGTGTAAAACATTCTCGTAGATTATCGTGAAAAAACTAAAGGAGCTAGTTATCGATGAAGCTCCTTGTCGTCTGCACTTATATAAATATATGTGAAAGTTAGAATTTCGAAATTTAGCTAACCTCACTGGTCTTAAAAGTATATTAGTGGGAAAACTTTTTAAACTACTTTTTCAGTAAGTGAACTAATCAAATTGTCACAATTTTAACACAATAAAAACTATACAATTAATATTCAAATTAAAAAAATGGCCATCGATGGTATGGATTTTTGGCCACCGATGGTATCCAGAACGGGGAACGCCCACGGAATGTGATCTACAGCTGGTTTATCAGTACTACATACACCGTATGGGTCGACTGTGAGACCGAGATCAAATCTTTGAAATATCTTGCTTTGAAATATCCGTTACCGCCGAGCTTCTATGCGGTATAGTGATCAAACACCAGGTACCAAATTATTCATATTTTAATCACGATTAAAGATAAGAAGAGGTTTAAAATGCAAGACAAAAATGGATTTTACTGCGTAAAGTTTCAAGCACCCGATATTTCAGCGATGTTACAACTGCCCTCGTCCGAGGTAAACTGAAATGTTGAGAGATGCCATCAGCTGTTGGTCTGTGGGTAGACGGCAAACTACTACTGGTTACTGCGCATATTACAGCTGTGGCGGAAGGGAGAGAGAAAGTTTTGAATTTCCCCCTTACACACAACACTCGCTGTATCTAGTTTCGCGTTTTTGCACTTAAAGATCAGAGTTGAAAACATATTAAGAAGAGGATTCCACATACATAGTAAAGTTAGTATCTATTGAAGTTCTGGGTTCTTCTTATTCTATGGGTTCCCGGATCATGTGGGGAAAAAATAATTTTAGTTTGTATAGCTAAATGGTATATTTAAACTGCAGCCAGCAACTTCTTGCGCTATACACGATGTGTTGGCGATCGCCGCCTTTTCCAGCTGCTTTTTTTTTTATCAATTTTGATGTGTTCCATTAGTCGAATCGCTATGGTTGCTTTGTTTATTCGACGTAAGCCAACCCAAACGTGTACTTGATTTGAGAAGTGTTACCACACGCACAGGTGGACGTTAGCTCGTAAAGGATAAACCGCCCATACGCGAGATGCGTATGAAAGTCTAGGCTACGGAAATTCACTTATACGGGAGCTATTTCATAAATATTGCTCCCAATTTGTAGTTTATTTAAATGTTTTTTTTTTACAGTCCGTTAGTATAATCTTGCTCCGTTATAATCCGTTAGTATAATTTTTGCTCATTAAGACTGATTCTCAATGTCTGAGTATTCCATCCAAGATGCCACCTTTGTTTATCAGTCGCACGGCTCATGATGTATCTTTGATGATTATAAGCAAAGATTACCATTTGTTTGACATTTGATTATGATCTTCCCAACAGATTCAGCTTTCTGTCGCTCTGGTACCCGAGCCATTCGACAGACGAACAGATGGTGTCTTGGAAGGAATGGTAAAGCTTCCCAGACGTTGACACTCTCATTGAGAAGCAATGCGACTATAAAGTAAAGAGAAACTGAAAAAAAGAGTTATATAAATTTTTAAAAATCGTGTGCATCATTTTTAAATGGACCTGCAACTGATGCACAATGCTAGGAATTGAACGTCCTATCGATGCGACTTTCCCGGTGTAGGATAAAAAGACCTCGTACCTTATTCTGCTAGACCATCCCACCGTAACAAAATGCTACGTCGACACGATCCGCCTGAGCTCCGAGTATATGAAAGAGCCTATCTATTCTTTTTCTGTCGTAAGGAGTATCCGATGAATTGCCGTGTCGCGGCGCATCCCCCCGCGCCGCTATTACGATTGCAGAGCGATTGACCCGCGAACGTGTGAGACCATAACTAAGAAGGCACGCGATGACATACTATTCAGGTTAAACGAGTGCACGGCGATCGTCCCGACTAGTCAATCAATTAAAAAATCGTAAAAACAAACTCGTGTATAAGCTATAGCTAATAATAACAATACCCACTTGATGCGAAGGAGGTGAACGACGAATGTAAATTGGTCTTTTCATGCAGATTCATTTAATATTTGATAAGACGGTAAGATTTATTAAAATAGGTAATTATTTTCTGTTCATAAAAGATCTAGCATATGTTAGTTAAAGGTTATACATAGAAACTCGAATATATACACAGAAAAGTGTTATAAATTAAATAGATTATTAGGTCTTTACTTATGAAAGCGTTTTTTTTAATAATATATTTCATCAATCGAAGTATATACAATTGTTAACAATGAACTTCTGCCATTTTAAGTCAAGTTTATTCATTCATTTGCTAAAAAAATGCTGGGCGCGAGAATCAATAAATTCTTTGAAGGCAGTTTTGACTGTCTTATCGGGATTGATTTTTTTCTAACAAAAAGTTGTCTGAATTCCGAAGTGGAAATCAGTTGGAGCAAGTTCTGGAGACAATGGTGGCTGGCGGAGAGTTTCCAGTCGCAGCTCCTCTAATTTGGCGACCGGTTTTGCTCTTTGCGTCTGGTTCCGCTTCCACTATTATTATGAATTCTTCATTATCGACTTGCGTTTCCGGCCGTCCACAAGGCTCGTTCTTTAAATAAAAATTTCCAGAACGGAAACGTTTAGACCAAAGAAACATCGCGCATTCGTTAGTGGTGGCTGGCCCGAGCAGATCTTTGATTCTTTGAGCTGTATCTGCAGCGCTGGTGCATCAGCGTAACTCATATTCGAAAAGAATGCGTTTGTTTACTTTTCCATAGTTGTGAATGGTATTAGAGCAATGTCAGTGTAAAATCAAATGACGCGAAAACAAATGAATAACTGATTTCGAAACAAAATTTCACTTGCTTAAATTTGAAATAAAATTGAATTTGGAATTATAAATTGAACGCTAGATATTTGAGTTCAACATTGCTAGTATTGAGAATCCGAAATGTCATAGTTAAGCAACTAATACTGTTAGCTTAACTAACTTACATGTTACTTATATATACAAAAAGGGGATCAAGCTTTTCTAAAAAATAGATCCATGTAAAATCAGTAATGAAATTTGCCCATGTCGAATTTGAACTGAATTTTCATGACTATATAGTTTTAAGTAACCACCACAGTTTTAACACATTTTCCAAGTAATTAATATAATAGTAGCTGGCGTCACTGCCTATGATAATATTAGGAATTTGATACCCTGCATTCAAGACAGACATCTCGATGCCACCATGATGCAGTTCGTGGTTTTTTGTGAGTGGAGAAGAGTCCTATTGAAAATATTGTTAATGACTGAGCTGGTATTCATATTATTATAATACCAAATCACAATAATACACATCACAGACGGAACCACGGATATATTATAAACATCTTATATCTGCCTTCGGGTTTGATTGGTATTTCTTCATCCGTTAGGTACGTAGGCTGTGGCAATGGTTTCTACACTATAACAATGCTTTCTAGCCAGTATAATATTTTCTATTAAAGTTCATATGTATATTATCATCATAAATACAATGTGATGTATATTATATATATATATATATATATATATATATATATATATATATATATATATATATATATATATATATATATATATATATATATATATATATATATATATATATATATATATATATATATATATATATATATATATATATATAATATACATCACATTGTATTTATGATGTGTATATATATATATATATATATATATATATATATATATATATATATATATATATATCAAATTGAAATTATGTTTTAATATTAAATAAATTAATGTATAAAATAAATGAAAGGAGACTTATACAATAAGTCTCCTTTCATTTATTTTATACGTTAATTTATTTAGTAATAATACATAATTTCAATTTGAAAATAATAATTTACACTTATACTAATCAAATATTAATATATATATATATATATATATATATATATATATATATATATATATATATATATATATATATATATATATATATATATATATATATATATATATATATATATATATATATATATATATATATATATATATATATATATATATATATATATATATATGTATATATATAGTTAATATTTGATTGGTTTTTTGTAAAATCTTTTTTTAAAGAATTCGTTTAAAGGATGACACTTTGATGAAAAAATAAAAATAATAAAAGCCACTTACATAGCTGGAAGGTTTTCCCGGACTGGACTGGGAAATGCTTATTGTTTAAACGAGATGTATTCTTGGATGAGTACCACTTTCGACGGTACACTGTAGGTTTAATGGGATCCCTTTATCGCTAGCGAACGATCACCCTTCATCCACATCTCAAAAACAAAGCGTATCCTTTTGCATCCGAGATGTGGATGAAGGGTGATCGTTCGCTAGCGATAAAGGGATCCCATTAAACCTACAGTGTACCGTCGAAAGTGGTACTCATCCAAGAATACATCTCGTTTAAACAATAAGCATTTCCCAGTCCAGTCCGGGAAAACCTTCCAGCTATGTAAGTGGCTTTTATTATTTTTATTTTTTCATCAAAGTGTCATCCTTTAAACGAATTCTTTAAAAAAAGATTATATATATATATATATATATAAATATATATATATATATATATATATATATATATATATATATATATATATATATATATATATATATATATATATATATATATATATATATATATATATATATATATATATATATATATATATATATATATATATATATATATATATATATATATATATATATATATATATATATATATATATATATATATATATATATATATATATATATATATATATATATATATGATAAGGTTTGTAAAGAAATCCGTTTATAGGATGATGTTTTTATTTAAAATAAAATTAGTAAAAGCTACTTAAAAAGTAGCGAAGGAAATCCCACCTTGTATTGGGAAATGCTTATGTTTGAATGAGATATACTTACGGATGTGCACGACTTTCGACGGTTTTTATTTCGATTTAATGGCTCGTTGATAACAAACTCAGCCAATTGTATCATATTTTAAATGTTGGTAGCATTCGAAATTTGAATTATTTTGTAATGTCACTTTCATTTAGAAAACGGCTTTGCCGAAGTGATCAATAGTTAAATTTTTTATTTTTTCGCTTAATTCGTCTCAATTGAAGGCATTTTGTGTTGCATAAGGATAAGCCCTATTTATGAGATATATGGATGAATAGTGATCGTTAGTCGACTGCAAAAGGACCTTTAAACTTACATTGCACCGTCGAAAGTCGTGCACATCCGTAAGTATATCTCATTCAAACATAAGCATTTCCCAATACAAGCTGGGATTTCCTTCGCTACTTTTTAAGTAGCTTTTACTAATTTTATTTTAAATAAAAACATCATATATAAATATATATATATGTATATATATATATATATATTTATATATATATATATATATATATATATATATATATATATATATATATATATATATATATATATATATATATATATATATATATATATATATATATATATATATATATATATATATATATATATATATATATATATATATATATATATATATATATATATATATATATATATATATATATATATATATATATATATATATATATATATATATATATATATATATATATATATATATATATATATATATATATATATATATATATATATATATATATATATATATATATATATATATATATATATATATATATATATATATATATATATATATATATATATATATATATATATATGTGTTTGTTGTGTATATATATATATATGATGATGTGTTTGTTCAGGCCACAATGCCCCGTGAGCTCCCTCACCAGTGTGTGTAGTTTGTTCCTATTTAGCGACATCTACATAACTCATAATGTGGCTTCCCTATCCCTTTCCCCTTACCTACATTTTTTTCATAGCTCCTTGCGCTGTAACAAAAGATTTAGTTTAATTGTGAAAACTTTTAATTGGCCTTAGATTCTTATAATATGTGTTAGCATTAAGTATAAAACGCTTTAAGTTTTCCGAAAAATAAAAATAAATAAAATAAAATAAATCTGCCTCTACCACAGTAACGTAACTAAAAATCATGGGCCCTAGTGCAAAATTCAACAAAAGGCCCCTCCCCCTACTTACTTAAATTCATTATGGCATATAGGATGTAATTACTGTATACGTAGCTACATTACATACTTATATTTAAACTATATTATAAATCAGCGTATTAATTTGGGGGCATTCCTCGAACATATTGCGGAAAAAGCTCCTAAGAACTTCAGAGGGACACGCGGGATCATTGTTGTGGGAGAATTTTCGTTACATTTGTTTCTATATTATTACGGAACTTCCCTGTTAATTTAATTAGTGAAATATATTTCTCCACCTTTGAATGTTGACAATAAAAAAAATAATGATAATTTTTATTACTTTATTTTGAGTAGAACTATTAAGTGCGAGACTGGTAAGACTAAAAAATACCCACAATATTTTTACAAATGTAGCAATTTGTTAGATATCTAGATATTGAAATAAGCTACTTAATGTATTATAAAAAATATGAATATATTCATTTCTAGGATGGTTTATGTCTTGATTTAAAACATCCTATTTTATGACTCTTATTTTAAAAAATACAGTTTTAGATTTTTATATCACAATAACAAATGCCTTCCAGTATTTATTGTTATGTAGTTTCAAAGAGTTTGTAACTCATTACCAGTTTTTTCAAACGCCTCTAGAATCTTTCGATAATATCAAAATAAGAATCAATCAGTCAAGTCAGTTCAAGAAGTTAATTCAGTCCAGTCAAGAATCAAGAAATTTTAATTATTGCGATGATAACCTTTAAGAACGACGGCTTGTTAACACCAGTTTTAAAAATGGCTGAATAAGCATTTTGCTGATATTATTATTTTTTAAAATGACTATAAATTAAATATTTATTTTCGTAATATTGATTTCTTTTATTGTATGTAGCTAGTGAATACCTAGTGAATAACCAATAGTTAATGACATAGTATTAAATATTTGTTTTTGTATCGCTTTATCGAATTATTTTCATTATATGCGGTTCGCAAAACAGTTTCATTACGCAATTTTGCATCCAGCTAATGCGCGTGGTTGGCGGCAAATGACGATAGAACCACATCTTCAATGCTGCCTGTTTTTATATGCATCATACGTGAATGTATGTTTTCGATTCAGAGAACATGACATATGCGGCACCCGCTGCGAATTTTAAGGCCGAGGTCGTGATTTCTTAACTTGCTAACTTCTTTTCGGTAGGTATGCTGATCTGTTACTACTTTTAGTCTGCATCAGATTTATAGTATAGAATAGAATAGAATAACTTTATTGTGTTTATATTACACTGGTTTTATAGAAAAAGACAATTTATGCACAAATGGTGGACTTATCGCTGTAGCGATATCTTACATTTACATTTTTGTCGTGTCCAATTGACGGCTAAAAACCACTCTAGGACGTGTCAAAATAATTGGGTTAGGTAGTAAGTCTCGTTACTACTCTATACTGAACATACATAGGTAGTCAAGAATTTAACTACTAGATTGTCAAACTATAAATATAAATAATCAAAATAGAAGCCTAATATTTGAAGTAGTTAGTAATTCGAAAAGATACGTAGTGAAATTATTCATCATAATATTCAAATTGTCAGTAAAATATTAAATAATCAAATTAAAGCTACGCCATGAATTGTAAACTAAAAGTACAAACTAGACCATATAAAATAATCAGACAATAAGGCAATTTTTTTAAGTAATTTAAATGGGCACAATATTTGAATACTCATGGCCCTCAAATTCGGTCAGATTATAGAAAGGGTAGCTTATCTTATCTTGGCTTGGCTTAAATTAACATAAATTTATCATGTTTAGTGTAAAAAGAAAGGTATCATTGAGTAAATTTCAGAAGATATACATATATACATGTATCTATATAGATACAAGTATCTATACGAAAACTATAAACGTTTCATAAAAAAGGCTTGATAGAAATAATTATAAATACAACAGTTCAGTTTCAGAAACGGCATTGTGTTTTTTATTCTTTTTATTATATTTAATTGTTCATATTCACTTCTCTCTACAGATCCACTTATCTACATGTTGTACTGTTACGAAAACTAAAGGTTTCATGTGTTCAACGGACTTGGCAAAATAAATTGAATCTTGATAGTAATAAGTACCTACCAAAAAGAGTACATAAATATCTGGTTTTATTTGACGATTTTTTCCAGTCGATCTCATATCTCAGATCTCAATCCGTCGGAAAAATACAACATATAATGTACTAA
>OX155958.1:9169770-9234770 GCA_944548615.1 Micropterix aruncella
ATAAAACAGCGACAGTGTATTAGAAAAACAAACTTGCATTTATTGTAACCTTACTACCTATATAATTTAATGTGACATTTGGTGGCCAAAAACTCGTATTATGTATATACGAGGAAGAAGTGAGAGAAAAAGCGGCCACCAAAACCATCACTTTTTGCCATGAATGTCGATACGACGAAATTGAAAGTTGAATGTCGTAAGATTGTCTCTCTTTCTTGTTTCTTTCTCCTCTGCTGTCGTATATTAATTTGCGTCCATACTTTATCAGATGCATGCAGAACTGCGATACGAGAGATAACGCTCTGTGTGCAATGGCTCCCAAACAACAAAGACTTCGTTAATTTTAAGAATTACTAGTAAAAGTTAATGTATTAAAGATAATGAAAAACATGACTGCCGCTATAGAAAGTGAACTATTGTATTTATAATTACTTTCAATAAGGTTACTTTTAATGAAATATTTGTGGTTTATATATTTATCCATATAGATAGATGTATATTTCCGGAATTAATATTGTATAATTATAGGTAAATATAATTAATATTGTATATTTTTAAATGAAATGCATATGTATATTTCAGGAATGTGCTCAATCAGACCTTTAATTTGACACTAAACACGATATATTTATATAAAATTATTGACATTTGGACATTTAGACAACTACTTACTTGGATTTGGGCAGGTACTATATAACACTCGGGATGACATAACGGTTCTAAAAATACCACACACGTCTAAATCAGTCCAAGCGTTTAGAAGTTATGGTAGAATAAAGAAAAGATAACGTACGTAGAGGAACTCTTGAACACATTACACTCCCTTTTTGTTAGGGAGTCGTTTAAAAAGGGAGTATCTAATGGGAAACTGGTGTTAAATTATTACATTTTAGATATTTTTAAACCTATATTTTGTGTACAATTTTGTGTACGTGGCAGTAATATTTGAATTTTGACCATTTAAAAATTTATTATTTTAAGTCGGACATAACCTATTCCAATTTTAAATATGTTTTTTTATTTTTTTAAGTATTTTGAATTATATTGACCTATTTCATTTTTATAACATCCTGATTATTTTTATTTTAGCGAGTAGATTTTAATGATGATTTTTGAGTAGTGGTGGTAATATCAAGTGTTTGTTATATCTTTCTATAAACTGGTAAATGTTGTCATTGCAGTTATCCACTTTCCATACAAAATATAAAATGATGTACCTACTTCTCTGTAAACGATTTTTCCTTATACTTCTAACAAGAGGTATAGTTGTTAATTATATAAATAAACTTGTTGTTTTGTACATAGTATAAAATGTTGTATGCTTTAGCTAGGGGCAATTATATGTTTTAAATCCACCTATTATAAAACAATAATAATCAGGAAGTTGATAAACGAGCCATCTACGGTGTTTTGTTTGTGGTCTTTTTTTTCCTAGCGCCAGCCCGACCCGCGCACAAGGAAGCCGCGAAGCTGTCCAAAACCAATTCTCTCCACGTTTTGGAACATTTAGTAACAGTAAAATTAAAATAAAACGTCTGTCTGTGTTTATCTGTCTGTTTGTCTCTCAGCCTCAAAGACAGCTGAAGAACGCGTTGTCTGTTATTGAGAATTCTCTAGCCAATCGGTTTTATTCATCAATGGCAAGAACCGATTAGGTACATTTTGGGAGCCGTCCATGAACCAAATCAAACCGAAAGTTGAAAAATCACATTTTTAGCCGTACGTTAACCCTTCAGGCCTCGGCCCCTCAGCCGATTGAAAAGTTGATGTCCCAAAAAATTTTTGTAAAAATTTGTAAAAAAATTTTATTATAACACTGTCTCACCAAAACATTAATTACTGCCAAACCACTGTATCCATAATTAAAATAAAACATAATAACATAATAAAACATAATAAAATAAAACAAATTAAAATAAAATAAATTAAAACGGGGCCGCCAGGCTGAATCGTGTTGTGGCCGATATCGGCCAATCGAGGCCTGAGGGGTTAAGCAACTTTTTATTAGTTATCCGCATAAAACCCGGATTAACGAAGAAACTTTTGAAATCGTATTATACTTTCTTGAGTTACAATGATAGGCTTAATAGACCATAATTCAAGAACGCGTTGTTCGATTTAGATAATTCTTTCGCCAATATTTTTTTTCTCGGATGAGAAGAACTGTTATTTTAGGGTTCCATAACTGAAATGCAGAGGGGAGATTCCATACAAACGGACGACTGAGAATTCACACTTTCATCCGTACGGTTGCCAACTTTTAATTAGCTATCCAAATTGATGCGAAAAGCATAATATCAAAAGAATTTTTGAAATTGGAATGTGCGTCCTTAAGTTTTAAAATTTAAAGCTGATTTTTATCAGCTTTCCCTTTAGAGTTCAGCTTTAGCTTTCTTTCACAGTTCTCACAGGACCGTAGCTTTTAAACGGATTGTCCTACTTGCAAAAATCTTTCGCCTATTAGTTTTATGCGTCGCGTCGCGTCGTATGGATGTGTCGATTAGAGCCGCCATATACAAATCGATCCGAACGCTCTCTGTACTTGTTCGTTTAATCTTACTATTATTTTTTCAGTACGTCTTATGTTGAATTGTGATCCACGATCTTACCCAGATATTTTTAACCAGACGATATCGCCCACTTTGAGAGTCGCTGATTGACCGACCGTCTTTTCATTTTTTAAGCGAGAAGACTTCATTAAGAAGAAATGATTCATCAACATCATTTTGCAACGATACAAGATGTCAAACAAGCGGGTCTATGATGAATAGAATACGTGAGTCATTATCATAATCGCTGCAATCTCATATTTGCCGACCCAGATAGAAATTTTGAGAGTGATTGAAATTATACTACTTAGTGATGAAAGGAGAATGAACACAATATGAGCTTTTTAAGGTATACAGAATAATAACTTAATGACAACATTTCATTAGCAATTAATGTTAATTTAAAAAGACGACCAAACCGCTGCCGAGAAGACATTATAAGAATTTCCACAAGATCGGAAGCATTCGACGTCTGTATCCGCTTCATTTATGGCCTCAGAAAATATAACGGAGTACCGAAGTAGACTACAGTAGCTTACTATCAAGGAGACGGGACAGGTTAGAACTCTTTGCCTGTTATATAAAATTTTAACAGTTCTTAACTTGTTATCAACCCTGGTTTCAGCAGTGGCTTTTTCTCATACTCCTTCTCCGCAGAAGCTGAACGACTCTGAAATGCTTTATCGACTAATGTCAGAACGGTTCCCAGCATCACCACATTCACGTCCAGGCTCAAGGAGTACGTAAACCTAAATGAAAAACATAACCCCCCCCCCTTCCCTTTTCGGGTCAAATGACTTCTTTCATCTCCTTCCTTCATTTGCATCTTTATTTAATTTTAATAATTTGTTTTTCTTTTGCTATTTCCATTTCAGTTTATTTTATAATTTTAATTTAAATTTTGTGTAGCTCTCGCAACACTTGTCTTTTTGGCTCATTACGCACTGTCGACTGAGTCGCGACGACTTAGTCGACAGTCGAAGCAGTCGCTCGGTCGACCAGCGACCACGTGCATACGGAAGTCGCAGGTGCCGTATAAGATCATACAACGTGAAAGTCGCCGTCGACTGAGTCTCCGCGACTCAGTCGACAGTGCGTAATGAGCCTAACAGTTAAGCTATTAGCATTATAATCAATGCTATAGTTTACTGATAGATATGGCCGAAAAAAAAGCTCGCCTTTTTTTCTTAAAAATAAGGAGTTTTAATATTATTATTATTGTTTGGAAAGGGTCTTATATTTTGGAGCCGAATACCAAATGGAGAAAATTATTGCATTCTTAAAATGTAACTGGGAAAGCCATTACTTACTAGAATACTGAATGACAAGTAGGCTAAAAGACGCGTGCGAAAAATGGATTCAATTCGCCGATTTTGACGTTTCGAAACAACCTGGGTTGCCAGCTTTTTAGTACATTACCATAAACACAGAACGATGTCGTAGATTTTGTTACGTGTGGTAAATCTGACAGAAACGCGATAGCTATTATTTTAATGCACGCACTAATCCTACTTATTTTTAAAGCGACTTAATTTTAACTCAATAGAAACGCAATTGGACACATTATCAAACTAATTTACGAGTACATTTCGACGTCCCCCGAATGCAGAACACTTTCGGCAGAGGCATTTAGTATACATAGCCCCCAGCATATTTAATATACGAGAGTAAGATTTAACATTGTATTTGCCTATGTCTTCTTTTAAAGCCAAAATTGATTCCCGATTGAAATATGACACTCGGCAAAATTGATATATCCTGATAGTTTCCAATATTTAATAATATCCTTGACTTTTTTAATTATTATCCTTTAGGTACTATTCTTGTGACTATTTCTTATTATTTAATTTTGGTTGCTATTGTTGAATATCATTTGACATTTTATTTTATTTAACATGATTATTTATTATCCGTATTCTATTTTAAATATCTTCTAATGAGTTATTATTATTTATAATTTTGTAAATGCTACGTTTGGGTTCAACTTACCGAATTTATATATATACAATTTTACAATATAATTAAAAATTAAAAATACGACTGCCGTTTCAGAAAGTGAACTATTGTATTTATAATACAATTATAATTATTACGTTTTTTTTAAGTATATTTTTTTTATGAAATTTATATATATATATATATATATATATATATATATATATATATATATATATATATATAAATATATATATATATATATATATATATATATATATATATATATATATATATATATATATATATATATATATATATATATATATATATATATATATATATATATATATATATATATATATATATATATATATATATATATATATATATATATATATATATATATATATATATATATATATATATATATATATATATATCTATATATATATATATATATATTTCCGGAATGTACTCAATCAGACTTTTAATTTGAAACTAAACACGATATATTTATGTTAAATTATTGAAATTTGGACAATTGGACATTTAGACAAGTACTTACTTCATATTTGGACAGTTAATGTATCGTATAACACTTGGGATGACATAACGATTCTAACAATAACACACTCCTATTTTATTTAACATGATTATTTATTATCCGTATTCTATTTTAAATATCTCCTAATGAGTAATTATTATTTATAATTTTGTAAATGTTATGTAGGCCTACTATTAATGTTTTTTTTCAACTTGCCGAATTTATACATATTTAGGTAAGTAAATTATTAAAAATAAAAATACGACTGCCGTTTCAGAAAGTGAACTATTGTATTTATATTATATTTATTTATTTGTATTTATATTATATTTAGTATATTATAATTTTTTTAAATGTATATTTTTTAATGAAATGTGTATGTATATTTCAGGAATGTACTCAATCAGACCTTTAAAATGACACTAAACACGATATATTTATGTTAAATTATTGACATTTAGACATCTACTTACTTGAATTTAGACAGTTAAGTTATCATATGACTGTCGGGATGACATAACGATTCTAACAATAACGCAGTCTTCAATATCGGTTCAAACGTTTAGAAGTTATGGTGAAATAAAGAAACGGAAAACATACATAGATAAACCCTGAACACATTACACTCCTCATTTTGTTGGGCAGTGGTGTAATAAAAATAGACAGCTCGCTATCTTGAAACAAGTCCTGGCACCTAGTTGGGCAGCATCAGTACATACATGCTAATGCACATATCGACAGTGTACATTTTTAAAAAAATAATATAAATACATGTAAATTGATATGAATATTAAAGGATACATATGCTTTTTTTAATTAATTAATTTGCTAAAATTGCTTTGTTTATTTAAATAAATAAATAGGTCGCAACGAAGAAGGTGATGATCTGTCACATCAAAGTAATGCAATCAAATAT
Organism: Micropterix aruncella; assembly: GCA_944548615.1. Lineage (NCBI taxonomy): Eukaryota > Metazoa > Arthropoda > Insecta > Lepidoptera > Micropterigidae > Micropterix > Micropterix aruncella. The sequence continues at coordinate 9,175,718 of OX155958.1, forward strand.
ATTATGTATATAATGAGACAATAGATATTATGCCGTGAATATCAACTTGGGGCGAGTCGATGTAATAGGTTGTTAAGCAATTGATTCTATTGCTATGATTGATGTATACCCAACACTACCGAATTCAAGTTCCATTGCTATGCTTCTAAAGATTATTCATCAAGAAATGAGACTATTGCACAATTCGTGATATAACAGCCAAATTGATTCTTCAAACCGACATCAAAAAAATAAGACTCTCAATCTAAAAGGTCATCGTGTTCAATTCAATAATATTTATGTTATGGCTATGATATTGTGTAAATTAATATCAATTCGCGGCATACTTATTACATTATTTACCAGCGAACTGGAATTCGCTCTGCGTGTTCGTAGTCAATAATTGTTTAATATATATTTTTCCCTTTTTCCCGATTTGTTTGTTGAAGTTCTTTAGGAAAAAGTCCTGAATATAATTTTTAGGCATTTAAATGGGATTTTTTTAAATTATAACCGATGTTATATTTCATTGGGCTTAAGAAATATTAAGAAAATACATACATTTTTGTTTTTTTTCCTTTTTTCAACTCCCGGTTATTTATATATATATATACATAACTGCCAAATACGTATGCCAATATTTTAAAAATAAAGTATAACCCCGATTTTCTATTTTTATAGCATAACTGGTCTTTATATTATTGTTTTTCTCTTTTTCACCCTATTAGGAATTGAATTTCAACGAATTCCTAAATAGTTTTTAACGGCTTTTTCCTTCTTCGTTTTCCTTGGTGGATGCTCGGTTCCACCGAAAGAAATCCGCTAAATTATAATGATATTATTCTTTATTCTGCGTTAAATAAAATTTGTTTTACTTTCTAAAATGCGTTGCAAGTTCTAAATGTGCCTGTTTTCTTCTTATTTTCTTCTTTGATGTTCCTTTCTTTTTCCATTGTTATCCGGTTGCCATGGCAATGTCGAACTTGCTGTCTCCCTCCACCACTGTGCATTGGTGCGCTGCATATATATTCGCAACATCACCGTCCCTTTTGGAGTAACCAGTTAGAGTCACCTTATGGAGTCACCAGTGGCAACTATCAAACGAACTGATGGCTTTCTAAGTCGTCCTGAACGTGTCGTATAGGTGGCTTGCGGCTGATGGCATTCTTACTTGTGGTTTTGTAATTTACCTCACAAGATCGCCGATTCTAAGGCTTTGTTATGGATTTTAAGGCTTTAACCTCCCTCTTGGGAGTCACGTGTTGGTGGCGCACGCAACCGAACTAGTGGCTTGATTAAATCCAGGTGTAAGGAAGTATTGCTGCTGTATTTATTACCTATATATGAAATTTTCTGCGAATGTTGTGGTTCGCTTTCGACAAAGCTTGCGGTCAAATTTGCTGTCCATCTATCACCAGTCATTGTTGCTGAGGTCTGCGGTTTTAATTGTTGGTACGTCTGCTTTGAAATTTGCTGTGAAACTGCCGCCAGCTCCCGTTGTGGTACCATACTGTTGCGCAGTGTAATTTGCTGCCATTGTGGTACCGCAATGTTCTCCTTTGTAACTTGCTCCCTTATCTGGTGTTCGATGATGTTCACCGGTTGTATAGCCAGCGTTTGGGATGTTGCTCTACTCGGAAACTCGGTGGTATGGATGTTCTGGTGCTTGGTGGTGTTATTTTGTTTCTTACTCAGCGTTTAAGTTGTTGTTTGGCTCGGAAATTCGGTGGTATTGATGTTCTGGGATCCGGTGGTGTTCTTTTATTCCATAGCCAGTGTTTAAGTTGCTGATTGGCTAGGAAATTTGATGAACGTATGGTTGCCCGGAAGAGTCGTCCATTGTTAAAACTGTGAGTATTTTTGTAAATACTGCCGTGGCGGTGGTTGAATTATTGTGTGTTTTGTCGGGTGAGTTATTCCTTGGAGGTCGCTCGACATCTGGACGTATTGAAGGTTCTCTATGGTAATCTGCTCCATCGTATTTTCGTGTAGTGCGTTAATTTCCGCAATTTTGTCCGCCATCCTTGCCAGTGCGTTACGATTTTCCTCCTTGTTGAATTTTAAAATGGCTTGCGTTGCATGCTGAAGATGGCTCAGCCACATCCTCTTCAAGGTGTTTTCAGGTATTTTTCCCTTGTTCAGTTCGTTCATGAGTCGTAAAAGTTTGGATGGTTTGGTGTCTCCTAACTTCATCTCGTGTAGCAATTTGTAAAATTTCTGTTCCTCTGAGGTGTCGTACGTGCCAAGGAGTCGCTTCTTGATTGTCTCGTAAAGTTGAGATGCTAGTGGAACTCGATTTATATCACTCACTACCAGCATGGAGACCTAGTCGAGCTATGCTACCGCCAGTTTAAACTTTTCTAGATTGCTTCTTTTGTGAGCTGACTGACTTCGATGGCTGACTCAAACTGGGCGAAACATAGTCGGAATTTTTGGCTCCAAAATGCTGGTATATGAACTTCGATGCTGACCGCCGTTGTTGAATGGAAAATTTCTGTTGTCGGAGGTGGGTAGCTCCCAACGTGTCCGTTTTTCCTGCAGCCGGCACGTTGCTGTAGCATGTTGTTCGTGTTGTTTGATAATTCTTCCGTCTCTTCAGATTGTTCGTTTTCTTCTTTACGGGGTCACCATTTTTGCGATAGCATAGTGCTGTTAAATGGATCTAATCCATCTCTTCATGTTCCTTGTTTGCGGGTCACCAATTTAACTGCTTTTTCCTTCGTCGTTTTCCGTGGTGGATGCTCGGTTCAGTCGACAGAAAACCGCTATTTTTCGATATTGTTCTTTATTCTGAGTAAAATAAAATTTGTTTTACTTTCTAAAATTCTAAGATGTTAGCCGTTGCAAGTTCGTAATGTGTATATCTTCTTTTTATTTTCTTCTTTGAGGTTAATTTCTTTTTTCCATTGTTGTCCAGTTTTTTTTTCAGTAAAACCGACCTGATATTTAATCGAGTTTAAGAGGTATTAAAAAAAATGTTGTTTTGCTTTTCGATCACTCTAATCACGATTATTCCCTTCAAAAGATGTTTAGGAAAATATCCGGAATGGAATTCTAGGATTTTTTATGGGGAACCTTTTTTGGGTAACAACGATCTGGTATTTTATCAGGCTTAAGAGATATTAAAGAAACTGCAAAAAAAACTTTAGCTCTTTTCGATCACCTTCACCCCGATTCGTCCCTTAAGAGATGTTTAGGAAAAAAGCAGGGATTTAGGCATGATTTTAGAAATTTAGAATATTATGGAAAAAAACTATATCTTATTTTTTTTTCATTCCTTCATCAACGCTTCTGTTTTATGATATTTATATATTATTAATTTAGATTTTTGATGAGAAGAGTATGGTGTATTCAACGTGGAAAAACGAGAAGATCTTATTTATTAGGTCGTCTATTTTAAGAAAACACAATCGTTTATGAGAAAATGATCTCCGAATGTTAAAAAAGTCGACGTGAATTCTATTTTGTGCTGATTATTTTTTTTATAATATCTAATTATATGTCCATATATTAGTGCATGAAAGTAACTCCAAGCATATTAGAAGAAAAAGAGCTATGTCCGAGGCCAATTTACTTCAACAGAACTGTCATTTAAGAATGTGTTTATAATAAAACTCTATCTAGCATAGAGTGTATTTGACACATACGATCTATGCTCATCATCCACTTTATTATTTATTTTTTTTTTAAATATGCTTGCTAGTGCACTGCTTAATGTTGATATCGAGACGGTTAAATATTCTAGGCGCTAAACGAGTAATGCTGCTGACCAAAAAATGACTTCGTTCCAGGTTCCCGAATATTATCCCCAAAGGTTTGCCTTGTTACTTTAATTATAAAACGTGTTGTTAAAAACATAAAGTAAGTTTTGTCTTCTCTTTAAAATTTAAAATATGTTGAAGTTCTGATACAATACTGCAACAGTAAAAACAGGCTGACAGAGATTTGCGAACTATTCCAAACTAAAAGGTTTCAAAAAATATTAAATATTATTCATATTGCAATTTCGCAATATGAATTTGCGTTGCGTACATTATTTATTTCATTAGCAAATTAACTTAACAGTTTATACCAATCCCTTGATATGCAATATACACATAAATATAAAATATAATAGAATTCTTACAAGTACATACACGTTTAAATAAGCATTAAATACAAATACAGGCATTATAAATTTTTTTAAAACTTACAAACTTATGGTACATAAAGAGTGAAAACAATTTATTTTATTCTGACATAAACAAGTAGCGCAATGCCCACAACTTGAAGAAATGCGGGCTCGCTGTAAAAATATCAAAGCCTGACGCTGTCGAACATAGCGCATTTATGTGACGCAAAGCACGGGTAAGCAGACTCCATCGACATCAGGACAACATTTGCCCAGAGACATATATTCTACATAGCCCCAAAATTATATAATTCCCTTAGTGAAGACATGAAAAATTATCCTAACATAAAAATATTTAAAGCAAACCTTAATAGATGGCTACTTAACAAGGGATATGTAAAATCTGATCAACTTCTTTGCAACGCATGACAATTTATTTAGTATCACTTATCTATTTTTCTTAATTAAATATTATTAAATTACAACTATAAATGTATATATTTATTACATAGCTATATATTTTTTTATAAAATTGGTATATTTATGTATATATACAGGTGGTGGGTCCAAATAATTTATTTTAAAAAAAACACGTCATTTCTTAAAATTGCATAAAAATATGCACATCTAGAGACGGGCCAAATTATCGCCTAGTTAGATGTGCTATTGGCAGTAAAGGTCATGTAAGATGTGTTAAACCTCCCTATATTAATTATTAAATAATTTATATAATTATTATAAGATTACATGACCTATGAATGAACTGTATACCTAATCCTATGTACCTAAATAAATAAATAAATAACTTAGGTTGGTGCGCGAGGACGGCTCCGCAAATAGATTATGAGTGCGAGCACAATTATAATTGTCCGGAACGAAGAGACAAACCTTCGCTAGCATGCTAGGATTATCGACTCTTCCCCGGATCAGCTTAAAAACGTAGGCCATGGCGAGCATTTCTCTACGCAACGAAGAATAGGGCCTTAAATTTTAAAAGCAGATGAGCAAAAAAAGGCGAACAAAACAGCAATCTGTTATTATTCGGCAGCTATGCTCTTTAGGAAAGAATGATGAAGATATATACATTTAAGTATTCTTTTTCACGATTTAACAGATAAACGATATCAGCGAGTTGTGGTCCATGGTATATTTATTAGGTACTAGAGAAATATATAAATAAATTACGAAACGGTGTGTAGGCAATATCTCGACTATTTATTGAGATAAAAGCGTTTTTACTTAAAATAATTATGATAGAATGCGACACTGAATATTTGAAAATATGGTAAAATTCCTTGTTAAAATTATAATTGGTAAATATTAAAGAAAAGGGTGAAACGTAATGGAGATAAAACTAAGTCCGAAACAAAAAATAACCGGATGGCTTATAATCGACTACCTTTAACCGCCCTACCTATACGAACGTACGTGATACGGCCGCTATATTATCGCCCGAACGCAACAAACCGTATCACATACGTTCGAGTACGCTCGAGTACAAAAACAAAAAAAATAAATAAAGAACCAGAAACCCACAAAGCGTACGCGATACGTCAAATTGTTCGTACGATTCTAAATACAAAAAAGGGTAATAAATGAGTCTCTTGTGTAAAAAATATGTCTGGCATATTGTAAACAAGTATTGTTATTAAAAGAAATCTAATGAAGTAAACCCAACGATTTTTACCTACTTTTTGAATAATAACCCAAAGGTAGGGCGGTAAATATGTATATTATAAGCGAAAATACGACATCTCAGCAAGATATTCATAGTATGATAAGACATCCAGACCCACGAGGGAAGTATTCCACCCAGCCAATACTAAAGAACTCATTTCAGTATGCGATTTATACTCATACGATTCCACTACCCAGCCCATTTATACTGATACGAACCCAGCCGAGTTGCATACTATATATGTCAAAAAAATCTCCAAAAGTTAGCGACTTTTCATATCAACCTCACGACTGACGATTATACATTATATGTACTGGCCGTCTACAAAGCGATTGTCCTACCCGTTTTGGTATATGCCTCTGAAACGTGATTCCTCTACAGGGAAGAGACGAAGAAACTAGACGTCTTTTACATGCGGTGCCTCCGAAATATACTGAGGATAACATGTGAAGACCGTGTGTCAAACACTTGTGTTACGACGGACGAAAATGCAGGGCATGGAGGCTTCGCTCATAAAAGCACAGCTTAGGTGGTATGGGCATGAAGTGCGTATGAAAGATGACCGCCTCCCGAAAGCCGTGTTTTATGCCTAACTCTCAAAAGGCGCACGCAAAGTCGGCGGACAGCATCCACGTTATAAAGATGACCTAACCGCCAGTGGTATTCCACCTGAGAGTTGGGAGAGAGCTGCTCACAAACGCGGTGAGTGGCGCTCCACGGTTACCACAAAAGTAAAAGAGTTCGATGAAGCCCGGCTTGAGAACCTCGACTCGAACCGCCAGCAGCGTAAAACTCGTCCGAAGTCTAACTACACATACACGTACAACTGCGGTGAACTCTATTGTAGTCGTTGTAATCGGACCTTTAAAGACAAACTGGACTTCACGAGTCACTTCCGCGCGCATCTTCGAAGAAGTTCTGTCAACCAAGAGGTCGCCATCGTCGGATCACGATGAGGAGGACATCGTCATCATCAAATTTACACAATACATTGATTTAAACTCAGAAGCTCCCGCATGAAAGTTCGACTTAGCTACTTAACTTGAGCTATAAAAATGAAGTAGACATCTGATGGAACGAACAATATTATTATTATAATAATTTTGTTGAATAATAATATCAAATATCTTTCTTTATTATGCTTTGCAGATGACGAAAAAGCAAAATAATGGGAAATTCGATACTTCGAGCGAAACTTATTGGCCGCCATTCGATTAATTTTAGCGTTTTGTCATTATTTTTCTTTCCCTCGTTAAATTTCTTATTATTGTTTTTCGTAGGTATCCTCCAAAAACAAACAACGGTCTACAAATACCCACTCCCAATTCTTACACCCCCTTTTCACCACCCTCTCCTTTTAATACCTCCTTCTCATCCCATTGGCAGATTTAGCACGCCGTTCTCCTTTGTATAATAATACCTCTCTCCTCCACTCCCCTATCCAACCGTTAATAAACCTCGTGACGTCGTCCCACGCAAAATAATTATGACTCCAATGTCAATATCCTTCATCTATGTCAACGTCACCACATATTATAAAAAGCGACGTTTGCCTGACTGTCGGACTGACGATAACAAGAGAACTATTGTTTTGTTTGTTTCTACTCTTTATTGCGAAATTTCACAGTGGGCGGGTTTATTGCCATTAGACAATCTCGTACAACCAACCCTACTATGAAGTGTTTATGTATGTGTGCATGTAACACGTGTGTCTTGTTATTGCATTTGATCGACAAAATCGAAATGCAATTTCGCTAATTTTATCCCAACGGAAAATGGTGACCCAACCGGGAATCGAACCGGGACCTTTGGTGCATCTTGACTACGTATTTCTATTTCTTAAACAGGTACTAAATCGATTTTCTATTCGACTGAAATTTATTAACTATTTCTCTTACTAGGTTCACATTAATAGCATATTTACTATTTTTATTTACAATTAATTTAAAAATAATATTTTATATTTATATAAATTATTATGCATATATTAATAGCATATCATATCATATTATTTTATTTATAGGTAATATTTCATATTTTTAGCACTGCTTTTATAATTGTATTTAAATATTTTATTAAATTTTAGACATGTGTATACCACATAGCATTTATTATCTATTGAAATCGTATTTACGTATATGTGTATTTGCCATATTGTATTACCTACATTGCATTATTCTTACAAATTTAGTATTTGGATTTGTATTATAGATTTATTTATTCATTAATTATATATTATTCAATCTTAATTAAGTACATTCATTAATTATAAAAATAAAAAGCTTTTACGTTAATTAGGCTAATTGTTACATAAGTTGTATTACTTATTTTAATTATTTACTCTGACGTGCCTAGATACGAGACAGTTTAGTCCTAGTTAAGTGGGCACTGAGCATTAGCTGCATTTCGGTGTTCAATTTTTCCGAGTTACTTATAACATTGAAACCAGTGGGGCTAAATGTACAAAAATATATGATTAAAGTAATAAACCTTGAAAAAACACAAGACGTTTTATTTTACATTTTGAAAATGCTAATATGTTTTTTTATATTCTTAACGCTACATTTGTTGACTTTTTTTTCTTATTTTTAATTCTCATTTTAATAAATTGATTTAATATGTTGATAAAACCATTCTTCTTTTAATTTTTTTCATTACAATATTAATTTTATTTTTTATAATAAAATCACAACATAATAACTTAATTATTACCTACATATGTATTGTATACATGTGACAGTAACAATTATTATTTAAATTAAATATTACATTATTTAATAATAATTAATTGTATTAATATACACAATAATATTTGAAATATTTTTTTACGAATAAGCATTCTTCTTTTGATTGGTATTTGAATGAGGAATTTAATCTATCACAAATGTAAATGAAATTAATACTAATGCAATAATGACTACACGCCTACTAATAAAATAATGACTACACAACTATGTATTAGTGTTTAAGGCAATCAAAATGATTTGATTTGACCTTACAATGTAAGATCAGGCGTCCTAACCACTATGACACTGGGCAGGGCGGTCATGGTATAACTTTGGTCCGATAACGATCGAATTTCTATCTATACCTAGCTTTATCACCCTCATTTATCATAAGCCTAATTTAATCTGTACATCGGCTATTATCTGTTACTCGCTTGGGCCACAAGATCTATTGTGTACTCGGATCGGTCCAACTCACGAGTCAACCCCTATTTAGCAGCCTCCTTGTGTGGATAGGTTAGGTTCCAGGAATAGTGCCCGGAAGAACCTATACAATATACCTATAAAATATGACCATCATAGTTAAAAACTATACAATATTGTTGGGATCGTCAAATTTGAAACAAACACAGTATAAAAATGTAAATGGTCATGGAATTCAACCTATTTATGTATTTATTAAAATAAAAATAAAATATTCACATATTAGGAAATGAAACAAACACGTCTGGCATAATATACGGTAGTTTAACAAAATAAACATAGACGACGACATTCATTAGTATTTTTACTTATTTATTAGTAAACTAATTTAGTGTTGTTCCCTTTGTAGCATTATGACGAGGTTGGGTTAGTAAAATGTATACATATATTCTGTGCTATTCCTGCTGCCGTCTTATTACCATTACCAATTGATATTTTCACTGATTAAAACGTGAGAAGTCATTCACAGTGACGACCCAAATTTTACCGTTGAGAACATTCGGCGATATACTTATCCTTCTTCCTTATTTTCTTTCTTGTCTCATGGGGTAGGCGGCTGATTGTGTAGCCGTCGCCACCGGCGTCTGTAGAGATGCACTGATCGGTAGCGAACGGTTTCGTGTAGCTTGGGCCATAAGATCCAATGTTTTCTCGGGTGGGCGCAACTCACGATTCAGCTCCTATTCAGTAGCCTCCTCGAGTGAGGGACTACCCGGGAAGGACTCTCGCGGCTCAGGCCTCACGGCTGGGGGATCGGTTTTCCCTGGGAATTGCCCTTCAGCGCTACTGGGCGGTTTGAATACCGTGCGGCGTCAGCCAATCGGTTGTGCAGTCTGAAGGAGTGTGGAGACTATAGAAATACAGTTTTTTATTTATTTATTAAGAAGGACACACAATATGAAATAGTATACCATCTGCTAAGGAGTAGGGGTAGATGTTGACCTGTTGTCATGCCACTCTTGAAACGACTTATTGGCCACCCGATCTCGAGTGGAATGACGGCAAAGGACGGTCAGGTCTGCGATAAATTCATACTGAATTACCGCTGTAATAAAACAGGTAAAGGCCGCCCAAGAGACTTCGGACTCGTAACCAGTCAGGAGGTCGGAGGTATCCTGTTGGTTCAATCCAGACGGAGATATCCTGCCAAAACTGGTAGGGGGCGAGGCTGCCCGCTGTATCACCTTTCCGAAGACGTTGGCCTCTGTCGGGTATGTTGGCTTTGCTGGGCGGTAGGTTTGTATCGTCCCTAAGTCTTTTTCGATCACATCGTTAAAACTTCCTGGGGTGACGGGTTCGCCCGTTGTAGTCGACACCTCCAAGATCGCAAAAGGTGGTCTTGCGGGTCGTCGATACGCACCCGGTAATCCACACTTCTCAGGGAGGCAGAGCAGTAACTTGCAAATGCAGTTTACCGCCCTAAGCAGTTCGCTAGGATTCGAATAATGGACTGCTAAATAACTTTAAGTTGGCTGGAGCATGATACTCGCATAAGATATGTAGCGGTCGCATCTTCTTCTACACAATCGATGCACTAAACAACGTTCTGAGAAAAATGTACAATGACATGGACAAGAAACTTTATTCAAGTACCGTTTTCTGCGATTTATCAAAGCGTTCGATATGGTAGACCATCAAACACTGTTAACTAAACTCGATAGATATGGAATCCGAGGAAATAGCCTAAAATGGTTCAGCAGCTATCTTTTAAAAAGAAAACAAGTCGTACAATTAGATGACTGCACAGGTGGCGTATTAAAGAGAACCATTTCCGATGAGTGTGAAATGAAGAGCGGTGTTCCTCAGGGAAGCATCCTGGGACCGACCCTTTTCATTCTATATGATAATGATCTCCCATCTATAGTAGCTCACTCAAATATAACTTTGTATGCAGATGACCCCAGCATAAGCTTTGCAGATGCCAAAATAGAGAATGTAGTGAAAACGTTAAACTATGAATTGGCTCTGTTGAATACCTGGTTCAAAAAAAATAATCTGCCAATTAACACATCTAAGACAGTATCTATCTTCCTATCTTGTAGGAAAAATAAGGTTATGAACAGTCAAAATTTAATTATCGGTGCAAACACAGTAGCCAATATTAAAAGCCATAAATTTCTGGGTTTAGTTTTAGATGAAAATCTAAGGTGGAATGCTCACGGAGAGGAATTAAGCGACAGACTTTCCAGCGCCTGTTTCTTACTAAGGCAAATACGGAAACTGATGAGCGTTAGACACACCAAAATAATATACTTTGCCTATTTCGAGTCAACGAAATCTTACGATACGGGATTCCCTTCTGGTTACAGTGTACAGTAGTTTTAAGGCAACATATTTTCTCTCTCCAAAAACGAGCCATAAGAATATTGATAAACATTAACCATAATAAATCATGTCGTGGTCACTTCAAAAATCTCAGTATTCTAACGCTACCATCACTATACATATTTGAATGCATAAAATTAATATTAAAAAACATAGGAAAGATGAAGACCCAAAAAGAAATTCACTCGCATTTCACCAGATGTAGGCACAATTTAGCATTACCCCGTCCATCTCTGGAATTATTCAAAAGGGATCCAAATTACGTTGGAATGGCTTGGTACAATAAACTGCCTGAGAATATTAAAATTATATATAGAAACGGAAAAATAGCCCAATTTAAATCGAAATTAAAAGGCTACCTTATTGCGAGAGAATTATATAATATAAACGAATTATAATTAGATGACTGTCAATTTCCATCTCGGTTTTATTTATTTAACTTGACATTTGTACCATTTTATTGATTTATATTATTACTATTATTTCTAATTCTAGGGTCGGCGGACCCAAACACATAAGTCAAAATGTCAAGATTTTCAGGAAAGGAATAAAACGTCATATAAAAAAATTATGATGAGAATTTAATCAACATTTTAAGGGAAAACAAAGTTCACACTCACTATTAACTTGTACTTACATATATTTAACATTTAAATTATAAGAACAGCTATTTTAATGACTTATGTGATAAGGGATACTAATGGATCTAAGACTTATGTTAATGAGAACCAGAACATGTTAAAGAAAGTTTGAATAAGATAAATATACATATTTTGTTACTCTTCTTCGCTATCAACTAAATCTGGATCGATATTGGGGATATTATATTTTGTAGGTAAATCTAAATAAAATTTATGAAACACATCAGGTATTAAAGTTAAAAGTGAAATTAAGTCATCTTTTTTTTCGTTAGATATTGGCAAAGGCAATTGTGATATAACTGCAATACTATCTGGTATGGTGCAACCTCGGCGTCTCAAATTTAGTGTGTCAAAATCTGGTTCTTTATCTAAGGAGTCTTTGTATGATATCACTCCAAATTTTTCATCATACCGAAGCCACCGTTTATCCAACCACTTGAATGGTTTGCCTTTGTCATCTTTGTTTCTTAAAACTAAAGGCCCCTTTAGCAATGACGAAAACTCCAGAAAGTCGGTGTTTTTCATTTCAATAACTTGAAATTTTTTACTACTGGATTTGATCAGTTGAATCCAGTCGTGAGGATGATAAATCTGTAATTCAGTCTTCTTTTTTTTCTTTTCAATGATACCATGATCTGTATCCACTTCTAAATGACTATGACCTGGTACCATGAACTTGTGCTCAATAACTTCCAAGCTCAACTTCTGTAAGGCCCAGGTGAACATTGAGCTCACATGCGAATTTCTGTTCTGCCCTCCACAAGTGTCTGAGTAGAATATCACGCGTTTAGTGCCTGCAGGCAGATTCGTCCTGAGATGCATACACAGACATGAAGCGATTTGATTTGCTCCTCGAGCAGCTATTGTTTCATACCAGATATAGCACACTGCTTTCCCTGTCTTATTATCGTGGATAGTCAGATTAAATGTCCACAACTGGCGTTTGTAAAAAGCTACAGATGAGCTTAGTGCAGGAGTTGGTAGACATTGTTGTAAATCAAATGTGTACACTTGTACAGTATTGTCATTTTTATATTTTTCCGTGTCATCTTTCTTCTGTGAGTAAGCTTGATCAGCTGAAATTTTATGTAGGTCGTGTTGTGAAATAAGTTCAGTTTTTTTCTGTTCGTCCTGGGCGAGTTGAATTTGCATTTTAAACTTGTCACATGTATAGCATGTGTCCACACGTGGTTTTTTAAAGCATAATCCTAACTTGTGAAATTCCTGACTGTAAATTTTAATTGACGGCGGATTTGTGGAGTTTTCACAAAATAATTCGTACATTTTATTTATGGTTAAATGGGACGGTAGATACTTTTTAGATGTTGTCTTCCTTGTGTAGTGACTTTCATAGGAAGGAAAAGATAATATGTGATTTCTAATGGCTTCTCTTTTTTCGTTCGGTATTTTGTGTTTTGGTACCCTCTTGCCACGCATATCATCCATTTGAGTACCACCAACTGAAGAACGTTTTTTCAACGCAACAGTTTTAATGAAATTGTCGCTTTCGTCTAATGTTTTTAATAAACATCCCCGGCAAACCGGTTCACGCTTGCCATGAATAACAAAAAAATATTTGTAAGTCATCAGGCGAAATTTTTGGCTTTCAGGATCATTGGTGCGTTGCCTTTGAGTAGCTTTTTCTTGGATTTCCATTAACGATGCCATGTACGAAGATCTTTTTTCATATGAGCCCATTTGCCAGTATTCCTCGAACAATGCTTCTCTGTCATTCAAACTTATTCGCTCCTTGCATTTCATGCGACATGAACCAAGTTCTTTTAACATTTTACCGGCAATGGCCTTCCCTTTAAGGGTTTTGTATGATAATCCAGAATTCCTTTTAAGTTTCTTTTCCCTCTTTATAACCCGAATACTTTTCTTAGGTGACTGGACTGGAGTGGCAATCGACGTTCCATTATTCGCCGATTCATCTTCTGAACTTGAAGAAAGACCTCGGTGGCTCGGTTGTTGGTATGGAGGATCTTGAACAGAATCATCGCTTGAAAAATCTATGTCCATAGGCGGCATAAACCCTTCGGAAGAAACCCCTGTCGATGTTGATGGAATGGGTTCTTGATTCACTAACGATTGGCTCGAAGTCAAGGGTTGGCTCGTTGGTTCTTCATTCGACTGACCTTTAACAAATTATAACTGTTCACATCTCACGAATACCGAGTACCTACTTTATACAATAATTCCAAAACTTAATTAAATAAATTAAAGAGCAGCTAAATTGAGTAGGTAGAAACTATACCTAAGTTGTGGAACTTAAGTTTCAAATCATTTTAAGTTAACTGTGGTGATACATACCTTCAATGTTGATGTCTCGTCTCAACGCCAAATCGACGAGTTTTTTTCCTCTGTATGAATCCATCGCAGCATTTATTTCTATACACAACACAATTCTTAGCACGTTACTTCACTTTGGGAATATCAGAACACTACTAACCTTTTTTTAATGTTACCCCAAACATTTCACTAGATTTCAACGCAATAAATAACTTTCGAGCGTGCCACTCAAGTGCAAGGTAATAAATATTATTCTCAAGTGTCTACCCTCTAATCGTCAATCATTAGATAACATGATGCTCTAATCGTACCAAACAACTTATGTCATAATACGCGAAACAAAAAATAACTCTTCAGCTGATCCTTTCCACATAAGTATAGTTAGGTTATTTATAACGTCGCATGTTTGAAAATAACGTAAAGGTTGATAGAGTACGCTACTTAGAATCAGAAATAACCCGATCTCCGTGACTTATGTGCCTTAGTCGGTCGACGTATCGAAAAATATCTAGTTGTTAGGTGTAAGAAAAAAAAAACGCCTTTTTTTGACTTATGTGCTTTAGTCCGCCGACCCTAGAATTGTCTCCCATAATCAATTATATTTCTTATTTATAGGACCATTTAATTTTAATATTATAATTTCATGACTAATTGTAGTTATAAATATCTAATATAACTCAATTGTGTGGTGAGTCTCTAATGTAATATTTAGTATACATTTTAAAGTTATTTAAACATTAAGCGGCTATATAAAGTGTCTAAACAACTATGTATTAGTTTTTGAAGACAATAAATGCGATTTGATTTGATTTGTTTTTTCCTGCAAAGAGAATCGGTATTTATTCCGATGGTTGTTAGGTGTTGTTGAGGGAACTATATCTTGCCATTAGTCCGGCCAATGTTCTTTGAGGTTTGCGCACTTTAAACATAAATTAAAGTTCTTAATAACAAAGTAATAACAATGTAACTTCTTAGATATGTTCGGCGAATACAGTGAGCAATTTCGAGTTTCCATTGCTGTGACTGGATTTTAAGGCTGTGACTGGATTAAAGTATTTGAATTGTTGGTAGATGCTAGTGTATCTTTTTGAAAAATATATGTGTAATAAATATAAGCCATATCACACCAAAATTAAGATATATTCGTTTACATTCTGGTGTTGGGAAAACTGTTACTTCCATTCCATAACTAAAATCATAGTAAGTATTGAAACAAGATAAAATCGCATTATACAACTCTTACACTTACATTGTACAACTCTTAAATCTTAATAACGAAATTAAGTTCTAGATACATTTCCAAAGGGCAGCCTTACAAGGACTTTGGATTGTCTTATTCCGGTGCGTCCCTCAAGTAGATTTCTAAAATTAAATCTAACCACTTGTTGGTGGCCATTATAGTAAATAGTCTGACATATCTGTGGCCGACTTCGGGCCCAGAAAGAGTTTGGAAGATTCTTCTCTGGCCAGGGCATCTTATTCCTTATTTCCTTATTTCCTGTGTTCCGGTATAAACGCGATGGCTACCATGCTTATGGAAGATAGTTCAATGAAAATTTTCGGGGGTATCTCAGACTATAATCAGATCAGATAATATAAATATATAGTTTAGCCTTAGTTTGCGGCGGATCCGCTTCCACTATCGCCCTTAATTCATCATCATTATTCCTACTCTCCCCTCGTCCACGGGACTTGATCTCTAGGTCGAAATTAGACAGAACGGAAGCGATGAAACCAACAACGCACGATGCGTTCATTCGTAATCCATACAGGTGGAGTGTTATCAATCAATAATGTGTATGGACCAAACACCACGAACGATATACGCGATGGAACTCGTACTAAAAATATCTCGAAATTTTAACTTTTCCATGATTACAGTCATCAACATATCCGAGCAATAATAAACGACAGAAGGACAAATGTATAACTGATTTTGAAGAAGGAATAACATGTCTGTAAATTATAATTGGCCAGTGGTTATGTACGGCATGTACGGCAGCGGCATGTACGGTACGGTTATGTACGGCAGCGAAGCATGGACCATAAAAGGAGTCACCAGACGGCGCGGCTTAAAGAGTTTGAGATGTGGTGCTACCGTCGAATGCTCCGTATAAGCTGGACCCATAAAGTTACCGATGAAAAGGTGCTTCAGCGTGCTGGTACGACCCGAAATTTGTTGCACACCGTCTAAAAGCGCAAGATTAAAAATCTGGGGCACGTGTTGCCGCATGACAGATATCAGCTGCTTCAGCTGATGGCCACAATTGAGGGTAAACGGCATCCTGGAAGGAGGAAAAAGTCCTGGCTGTGCAGTGTCAGAGAGTGGACCGGGATCACCAGTGCGGAACAGCTCTTCCGGGTAGCGCAAGACCGAAAAAAGTTTTCAGAGCTAAGGGCCAATCTCCAGTAATAGAGAGGCACTTCAAAGAGAAAGAAATTATAATTAACTTGTAACTGGTATTACACCTCAAACCTATATTATCCTAGCCCGGTAACTCCCTAACATCCCTTGCGGGACCAACGGCCGCCTCCCCCAATTTCCAGGTTATAATTTTTTATATGTCAAATTTCAATGCGATCATTTTACAGTAAGTTTTTTATGATCCGTATAGTGGTTTACAAGTTATGGTCGTTTGTATCAAGGTCGTCGACTCGCGTCGATTTTACGCGCGAAAATGTCGCGGGCAAAAGTAATAGCTGAATTTTTACTTCGCGAGAGGAGGGGCTAGTTCACAGTGGCCAGTGCGAAAAAACGGCAATTAAAAAGGTAAGAACCTAATAATAAATAGTGAATATATTAATAGCTCCAATAATAGTGAATCTTATAGTGAATAGTTATTTCTAGTTATTATTGCAGTGACTATTCTAGTACCTTTTAGATAAATTGTTATTTTTGTTTTAACCTGATACTATTATTTTTGAATATTTTATTACTCATTGACTATTATTTGAATACTTTTTAATATTTTTTTATATTTAGATCATGATAATAAACCTGCATTTTAATTAGTAATGGGAAATTACATTTCGTTCTATGCAGCCTGGTGTGAAGTAGGAAACTGACAATATGAAAGACCAAATGCAATATGTGTATCTATTTTTTTATTTTTCCCTTGATTTTTATTAGATATCACTGTGTTTTAGTGCTAACTTTGTAATATTTATATATATTAGTTAAGTTTCACCAATCTGTAAAGATTTTAGAGAAAATGAAATAATAATTGTATAATAGCGGATCAATAGTAAATCTAATAAGCTCACTTTGCTTACACTCCATTGCAATCGAATGTAATCGTATCTAATATGGGATCGAAGGTGACGTCAAAGACACTGCATCAAAGCATGATTACTACGACTTTCTGTCACAGTTCCCCTGGCCGACTAATTGTAAGCAATTCTCGTAATTGCAACGATTTACATTCTATTATGTAAGATGCCCAACAAAGATGCACCAAAACTAACATCAAGCAATGTAGAAAGGAGGAAGGAATTGTCTATGTAAAGTGCGTCTATGTCGATGAATAAATACACTTTTACGACGATGATGCAAACAAACGTATACCAGTTGTGACAAACCGAATAATTAGGAGAATAAAAATAGATAATGGATCTAGCATAAATTGACACTTAATCAAAGAATATCCAGAAAAATGATTTATAGAAATATGTAGCTAAAAAATATACAGCGTCTCTCTGTTATAATTGAAACTATTAGATATAATTGAAATTGCAGTGATGAAAGGGTGAGTATTCCGAAATTAACCAGTACGGTCAGGGTCCAAAAATTACAACTCCATAACTCAATTTTAGTAATTTTGATAAAAACACTTTTTATTTTTTTTTACATCTGAATTTGCCCGTGTCTTTAGATTGTGTTCATTTCTCTATTGCCATTTTATTAAAACCTATTCCGTTTTTAACATTTACTTCTAAGCTTCTCTCCTTCCATGAAATAATTTCAGGCACATATTTACCAGAACTGAGAAAACAAAATTAAAAAAAAACTAAGTAATCTAGTTGTGTCAACTCTGTAGAACCCAGTAGACTAGATAAGTTAAAGTGTCTCATTTTTGTACCGTCTAGGCAGCGTGTCTTACACAGAGTGCAGCAACTTTAATCTAAATAAGTCATTAGCGTTAGAATTGGCATTAGCATTAGCATTGAGGCGAGAAGTCGGAAATTTAAAAAAAATCCGGAGGGAAATATTAGCCAATAAAAAGGAAAGGGAATATTAGCCAATATCTATGGCGAATTATGTACGTCTTAAGAAATATATAGGATGTTTGTATAAATAGGGGTCTTTTTTTCTGAATATACATTTTATTTATTTATTTTTATTTTCTTTTATTCAGGAAAATAACAGTGTATAAAATAAGTAGCTAAACAAGATAGATATACAAATTACAACAAAGACAATTATCCACTAAATGATAACATCAAGATTATCAAAATGATAATAGAAAGAAAAAAAAACGAGAAAAGAAAGAGGATAGGAAGGGAGGGACCAGGAAGGGAAGGAGGAACATAGTAAAAAATAAATACATTATGTTGATGGGTGTCCACGTATTTATTAACAAATTTACCAGTACAATAATTGAAGTTGAGACAGGTACGTTGGTATGAATAAGTACAAGTGCAAACAGTAGATAAATAGTAATATATTTTAAATAATTATTAAATTACAAATATTATAAATAAATATTAAATATTAAGTGTTAAATATCGCCCTCTTTATTCTGAATCCAATGTTCGATTCAGCGAAGATATCTATTGATGCGTATCGATCATCGTAAACCCTACACACACGGTTTAAGAAATAGTTTTTTCGGTAGTTGTTATTGCAACGGCTAATGTGAAACAATGAGGACTGTCTTGTCGTTCTTGATGGGGTCCGGAAATGTATTAGCTGGACCAAGTCCATGCAGTTTAATTTGTTGTTTAAGATTTTGTGTAGGAAGACTAGATCCATTTGTGTAGGAAGACTAGATTTTGTGTAGGAAGACTAGAACATACTTAGTGTTTGGTTGTCAAAAATATGTTCTTAATTGTATGTTTATAGTAAAGAGTTATTGGTAAAATAAAAATAAAACTTAAGAATACGATTCGATATTAATGAAAAAGACATGCGAATTTACGTAAAAGCAGAGTTAAATAATTATTTTTTTATGGCAGAAAATATCTAAATTTTACAATTCGGCTTCGTTTGTGGACTTTGCATTGTAGCTAGTATTTGTATTTTTTTTTACCGTTGCATAAGAACCCTGTTATCGGCCTTCGTCCTGGAAAAAGACTTGCGGTTTTATTAAAAGTGTTCACTTAAGAGAAGTCCCGAAAGTAATGGAGTATTTCATTACTTACTACTACAGTAATTCATCCGCATTTTCTACTTGGCTTTAAAAAATGGTTGATAATGCATTTGCATCGACATCGTTAAATCCGTCTTCCGTATCTTATAAAATGCCAATTTTCAAGTCAATAGAGTTCTAATTGTAATACGAAGATAATGGTTCTTCTATTATGACTTTTTAAATTTTATCCTTTGAGTTTGTGAGGGACCACCCCTCACAAGACTCCAAATTGTTCGGTGTGAGGTGGTGGTATCAACTTACGAGTTATCTCCGTATTGAAAGGCGGTTTTGATTGAAGTAGAAGGTATTTATTCATTGAAAGTTTAATATTGCCAATTATAACGCTTCCCGAACAAGTTATGTTGACGCGAGTGTATAGATGCGCGACTGCGGTGACGAGGATATACGGATGAGGATTATATGTGTGCTCCTAGTATCTTGTACTGGGCACGGATCGAGTCTGTGGGATTACAGATTGATGCTTCGAGACTGGGGTGGATAAGGAAAGGAAACCAAGGAGCCGGATTCGTTGACACACCTCGTGAGAAGGGTACCGAATATGCCGTTGCAACCTTGGGGGAAGGTGATCACTCGGGGAATGATAATTTGATTGCTTTTTCGCCGGTTTATATAGGCCGATAAATGATGCAATCCAAAATATTCCGAGTAAAAGTACTGTTTCATCGTGCTGATTCATGGCTGCACGGGTTAAAATAATAGCTGAATTTTGTCAGTGTATTTCACTGGAAATCGATGCATTTGTTAAAATCAAAATCAAAATCAAAATGTTCTTTATTCATATAGACACAATTAAATATTATTTTTAATTTATGTTCTTATGATGCGTCCAAGCCTTACTCCCAAGCCGTTTTGTCATTTACATAATCAGATATTGTATAGTATGCTTTTTATACAATTTTGCTTTGATGGTAGCTTTAAACTTATTTACAGATAGTTCTCTAATAGTATGAGGAAGTTTGTTATAGAAGCGTATACATTGTCCCAAAAAAGAATTGCTTATTTTGTGGAGACGAGTAGCACGTACAACAAGGTTATGCTTATGTCTAGTATTAAAATTATGAGTGTCGCTTTTTATTTTAAACTTGTCAATATTCTTGTGGACATACAACAGATTTTCGTATATATATTGTGATGCAACAGTAAGAATATTTATCTCTTTGAATTTTTCTCTAAGTGAAACTCGAGGACCAAGTTTATATATAGCTCTTACAGCACGTTTCTGTAGTATAAAGATGTTATTGATGTCCGCACAGCTTCCCCAGAGAAGAATCCCATAAGACATTGTTGATCGCATGTAATGGACTTAAGGTCCGTTACAAGTTCTAATTCGGCTCCTACCATTTTAAGATTTGCAAATTAATAAGCCGAAATAAGAAAAGTTTGGTTTTAATGAAAAGAAATATAAAAAAATACAGTAAAAGTATGTTGGAGGCCAATCCATGTTACCTTACTATAGTAATGTTAATAAGAGACATGATTATTCAGACGTAGCATCATAAGAATTCGATTCGCTCCAAAATCTACGGAAGTTCCTAGGTAATATAGCAAAAGGGGGGTTAAATTGAGTGCGCCGTTTTTATTATATTACGCTTGATTTATGTATCTTCGCATCCAAACAATCTCCAGGGTCTTTCGAATATTCATATAATAAAAACCATTAAAGCATACATCCTATAATATATTTTCAGGAATATTTCATTTGGTGAGGGGCCATGCGTATGAGGAATTTATTATTGAATACACGTATTACGAATATAGGCAAATATGTATTTATTAACGTTATTGTGAGAAAAAATCCATTTACGACAGTATCTTTTTATCTGCGTAAAAATAAAACAAAGACAGAAAATTAGTAATATAAACAACAATTTAGTTTAAGCGTTTAAAATGGAATTAACTGGTATTCGAATGCAGTATCTAGAAAACTTTCTATTGTCCAGGTCCGCATCCAAAAATCAGTTTTTTTTGAGGTCGTGCGGTTTATTTTTAAAAAAAATGACGAATTTCGACCATATATAATTGTTACTAAGTGCCTCACAGGTAAGCTCACGCGCTAAAACTAATGCTATGTTTACACGGGATTAGTACCTGTCACTTGTATCTAACTTGCTTACTGATCGCGACAAGTAGCCGTTTACATGTTGGTATTAGCAGAAAGGTATTAGTGGCACGAACTCCGTTCGAAATTGAATACCACCGCCGCCTTAGTTTTCACGGAATTTAAATTCCTGGATGAATTTTGTAGTTGTTTCGGAATTCTACGTTTCTGCAGGTATAATCACAAAATATAAATGGCAAATGTCAGGTAAACAGAGAAACGCGTGTGTTCACTTGTCATTTCAACTTGTCACTAACCATTACCGCGACTATTCACACGGGGAAATTCACTTGTCGGTTAGTAAATAGGATCGGCTTCTGTTCAATAGCGCTGGCAGTTTCACTAATTCTAAGTGCTATCATGCTGAATCAGCATGTTTACACGCAAGGTACTTGTCATTAGCTACTAAGCGACGAGTACTTGTCATTCGCTACTAAGCCCGTGTAAACCTAGCATAAGGCACGCTATAAGGGTAGGATGCGTAAAGCTGTTATTCTCCTCGGCTAACTCTGCTGGTCTACCAGATCTCGGCGATTTCTCATGGCCTCATACAATGTTGGATAAGGATGAGGATAAAAATGATGGGCCCCTGTCATAATAAGACAAAAAAGAATCCCACTCTTTGGGCCCACCCTCCTATAACAATATACCATATGTCATAAGAAATCTCTTTTTATGTATTGTAATTACTCATATGACATCTCTTCTTACGAATTACAATCGCACGGCGCTACAAAGAGTATGAAAAAGAAAAATACAATTTTAACCACTCTTAATCCGCGTCTGTTTAATAATCACTTATCACATCGATTGATTGATTTATATAATTTTTTATTGTTTGCATTTTAAATAATAAAATTCTTCCATTCAGATTGAATATCGAGATATGATTAATTTATTATCTAGAGTCAAGTGTACTTATCTCGTTATCGAGAAATTGAATGATAAAGTTTGAATCGTTTATCAAAGACTGTAAATAAATAATAAGCCGTTGTTGAGTGAAAACAAACAAAGCTTAGAAAATGTTGATTTTACTAAACAGTGCTTTGCAGTGATTTTGTAGGCATTGGAGCACGACTGTCTTTGAAGAAGTTCGGTTCTGACGAAGTTAGTTGTTTGGCCTGTTCTACATTGAGCGAAAACAAAGACGTAAGCCCTTAAAAATAATCTCCCTCATTAAAATAATGGCCAAATAAAGACAAGATTCCGACCAGACGTGTTACTATGTTTGATAATGTATGGAGCGTAATACATTCCTGGCGTAATACTTCATCGGTGTTGACTTTACAAGTCTGGCAGTATTATACCCGCTGCATCTCTGCAATAAACTGGCTGCCTTTATGCAGGATTGTAACCCCACTGAGAGATGCGTAGTGCCAATACTTTAGAATGACATTAATTACCGCAATCACAGTTATAACCGCAGGAACGGTGTGTAGCACCATTGCGATAAATCAATATTGCTAAGCAAACAGAAGGCTACTATATTTACAGGTATGTACTACTAGTTGTAGGTAATACTATTTCGCCATGCAAACCATGTCATGATCCCCCCTATTACCAGTTTTTTGCAAGAGCATTATTTTAATTGGTCCAATATATTATAACGGTATAATTTTATTTAACAAAAAAAAGGTATATTAAGGAATATTTTCTATATATATATTGAAGTATTTATCATATATGTTAAATTATCAATTATTATTTATTATTACCTATTACTAAATATGCTTTATTATTACATATTTATAATTGTGAAATTATTATTTTTTTTTAGTTTCATTTTTAAGCAGGTTAATTCCGAAATTTTCTTTATGAAGATATTTATTGTTATTATCATTTGTATTAGTCTTCTCATTAGAACATGATTTGCCTAGTTTGCAGCGCCACATTTTTTTTATGTAAATACTAATGATGATTATTTTGTGTTAAATAATCCAAAATTTAAAGAAAAAATAAAACCGACTCCAAAAATTGTTATAAGTGCAGCAGCCATGTCATGGTGAAACTTAGAACGGGCTATCATATTTGAATGCGTACACAAAATTTTATGTCTGGGTTGTTGATCGTTGAAGAGTTCCTTCACTGGAACCCATACCTGACTGCTGCAGTCCGGTCTTGGTGAGACTTAGAACCGGCAAATATAACTGAATGCATATACAAAATTTCGGGTTTGTGCTATTGACCGTTGAGGAATACCCTCATCGGGAGCCAACCCTGGGTGTAGAATCAGCTTATGTTTCCCAAAAAAAATGCATTGTCATCACAACTGAACCACTAAGTTCCCACGGTCTCGTACTTCGGTCAGCCTCTGACAGTTTATTAAAAATTCCGAGTCATAATAGTGATTTCTATTCCTATTCTTTCTGTGTCCATGGTGCAAGACTCTGGAACGATCTCCCAGCAAATATACGAAACTCGCCTTCTTTACCATCGTTTAAGACACACCTTAAGAATTACTACCTTTCTAAGAAGTAACCAGTTCTTCCCTTTCTCTCCTGTTCCTCTCCCAATTTCCTCTCCTCGGGCACTATTAGTCTTAAATTCTTCCACTTGTCTGTATGTTATGTAATAATCTTTATTTTCACAATGCGCGCATGTACCACTATGTTTAGGTTAGCTGTAAGACATTGCCATGTGGCAATAAGCTCGCCTTTTTTGTATACTTTTTAAGTGCAAATAAAGAGTTTATTATTATTAATATTATTAACAGAACCAGAATGTAAATTTTCGACTTCATGTGATAATATTTGAGGAATTCCCCCAATTTCTCATGGATTCCATCATCAGAACAGGATTTTGATAAAAATGGGGCCAATCTGCAAGTATATCTTTTCAACCAAAAATAGAATTTTCCAAATCGTCATTTGTTAGCAGGTCGTACTCATCAGGAGCGTGCGTCATTTTATCTATCTTATAGATTAGATTGATTTTTTTATCTACCAATATCTCCAAGAGCACCGCTGATGAACAGATCAGTAGATCTTACAAGGTTATTTTAATCTCCCTCAGATTACCTTGCTCTACCGGTATTTCTGCCAGTATTTCCACTGCCATCTACTATCATAACAATATTATAAGTATGCATTTATTTCAAGGTCATATTTTTTGTATCGAATGCTCCTAAAGCCGCCTAACCCGCTGACCTAGCTAATTTGAATATGCCTAATGAAATAACTACAAACATAACGGTGTTAAGACTTAACCCTTCAGGCCTCGGCCCCTCAGCCGATTGACAAGTTGCTGTCCCAAAAAAATTTTGTAAAAATTAGTAAAAAAAATGAATTACGACACTGTCTCATCAAAACATTAATTACTGCTAAACCACTGTACCCATAATTAAAATGAAACATATTAACATAATAAAAAATAATAAAATAAATTAAAATAAAATTAAAACGTGGCCGTCAGGCTGAATTGTGTTGTGGCCGATATCGGCCAATCGGGGCCTGAGGGGTTAATAGCTACAAACTAATGCCAATAGACATCGTAAAGAACAATAAAATGTAAGGTGGTTGTAAAATAACCTGTTTTATTTCCCATACTGAGATATTTAAAACGATTGTACAATTAACTACATTTTTAGGTTTATGTGATGAATTCTGGGATCAGTCAGCTGTTATTATTATTAGAAAACACATGTTTCGTATATCTATACATATAAAAAGAGAAGTTCTGATTCATTCACTGACTGACTCATCAACGCCCAAGCCCGGTTAGACCTAGAAAGCTGAAATTTTGCACAGAGGTTCCTTTTAGGACGTAGGCGTCCACTAAGAGATTTTTCGAAATTCAACCCCTAAACTTGTGAAAATAAGTTTCAAAGTTTGTATGGAGAAACGATATTAGATAGACTTTTTAATTGAAAATATAGGCACAATGAAGGCCCTACCTAATTATAACCTACAAATACCTAATAATAAACTACAAAGGATCTATTTGCTGGGGCGGGACACTTCTTGGTACCGCGTGTGAGAACTTCATTCGCAAAACGATACTTTAACTACTTAGCTCCAAGGCTTTATATTAATATAGAAATTACGATACAAAATTTAGTTAATATGTTAGCATTTAAAAAAGCAATAAAAAAGTGCTTGATTATTAAAGGACCACTCTATGGCAAAACAGAATTTAACAGAATTTTTGATTAGGTAAAATTAATAAATTAAAGGCAAATACTTATTTTTTTTAATTTATAAATATAATAGACGTATATCTGAGGTTTAAGACTAGAGGTATTTCAATTTGATTTATTTGTGTACATTTTGTGTATTTTATATTAGTATGTATATTTATTTTCAATATGTATTCATTGTATTTATGTATTACTATACATTGGTGTTGGGTTTAATAATAATTTATTACTATTATTTTTTTGTATGTTAGTATAACTCTTTGTGGGCGTGTATTTGTATTATGCAAGAATGAATGTTTTGAACTTTATTCCAATAATAATTATATAACCGAACGTCATGACTGTCAGCTCGCAATATGCTAAGTTAAATATCAGCATCCCTAGATACGGGCGTTTTTGCTCAGTTAAGTATGTGATGGACCAACGGCTCTGGGTTCAACTTGTTCTTCTTACACGTTTTATTGTACTGTATACCGAATAGCATAGCCATTCTTCTGTAAATCATGTTGTTTAAAATAAATAAATTTATACAGTACTTTCAAAGAAGTAACCAGTTCTTCCCTCTCTTTCATCTTCCTCTCCCAACTTCCTCTCCTCAGGCATTATTAGTTTTAAATACCTTTACTGCTCTGTATTTTATGCACTGTAACTGGTCAGATGTAAGACATTGCCATGTGGTAATAAGCTCCCCTTTTAGTATCATTATTAATTGCAAATAAAGACTATATCATTATTATTATTAATTAAGGAAAAATAGTAATCGGTTTCCTTGACGAATGAAACTATCTGTTTCACATTGCAGTATATTTTTAGCAGTATCAAAGACCTAAACCAAAATGCTATAGCTTATCTATACCTATTCACTCTGTAAATTAAAATCGAAGGACTGCAGACATTTTGGATATCAATCTCATTGCAGATTCAGGCATTTTCCTAATCGATCCTAACGAAAGCAAATGGTACCAAACAAAAATAATACAAGTACAAAAAGTTAAAGAATATACTAAAAAGCTAACGAAATTACCGAGAAAACCGATAGCTGGAGAAGAAAATGATATTCAAAAAATAAAATTACATCGTACTTCAAAAGAAGAGTGTCACCACACTTTTTATCAGCAAAAGCGTGGTTCTCGATACAAAAGCGAAAATGGATGATATATTGGAACATTTGCATATAAAAAACATGAAATACGATAATGTAATATAATGAAATACACGAATAAAAAACACGGATAAAAACCAGAAATTCTATAATGAAATACAAAATACCATATTATTTGTAATAATATTTTACTTTTATTGTCCAGCTTAAAAGGATTAATTATAACTATTAATGTATACTTTATTTAAAATTTAATAAAAAAATATTTAATATAAACATATTAATAAAAAAATTAAAGTTTGCATTAGAACAGGCTACAGCCTAGTTAGGTGACATTAAAGTAGGATCACTGACAACAAACAGTTTTTGGCATATCATTTTATCAGTTTTTTGCCACTGGATTTTAGTCTATGACATTTTAATTGTACATGCCCATTTTCTGTGGATCATTTTGAATTACAAATTAAACGAAATGAAATGAAATAATACTTAGTAGCTTTTAAGTACCAGACTTTACGTTTCAATAGATGAATCGCAATTTTTTCCTAAGGGCAGGACGTTCACTTAGAGAACAAGTAAGTATTTTAAAAATCATAAAAAAATAGACAAGAAAAAAGACTTTATTGTTTTTTATAAGTGCAGCAGCCATGTCATAGTGAAACCTAAAAAGGGGCTATCATAATTGAATGCTTATACAAAATTTCGTGTCTGTTGACCGTTGAGGAGTTCCGTCGTTGGAAGCCAACCCTGGGTGCCGCAATCCTGTCTTGGTGAAGTTGAGCTAGGTATCGTAATGGTAATCATATAAAAAAATCGTGTCTGTGCTGTTGACCGTTGAGGAGTCCCCTAGTCGAGAGCTAACCCTGGGTGTAGGCCAGATCGCGCTTACCATAAAAAATAAATTTTCATCGGAACTGAACCAACATGTAAATTTTCAACTTTATATGATAATATTTGAGGAATTCCCTCAATTCCTCATGGATCTTATCATTAGAACAGGATTTTGATAAAAATGGCACCAAGTTCTGAGGTAACAAACATTTTAAAACATACAACCGAATCCTCCTCCTGTTTTTTGAAGTCGGCTAATGAAATTTAATAGTGGAAGAATACTATAAACTACCAAATATAGTGGGCAAATGCGATAAGAAGAGTCACAAGAAGCCTATGAATGAAATAAGTTAGCAAACAAAAGAAGATCATACTGGATAATTTAAATATTATATTCGCTCGTAAGCGTAATTTAAATATCATATCGGATGTCCCGGCGAATAGCGATTTCCATCAACACAATACCAGAAATAAATTTGATCTACATCTAAATCGGCACAGGCTTAGCAAAGTGAGCAACTGTTTCCTTCACCAAAGCCTGTGTTATTATAATAAGGTCCCAACACATATCAGAAATCTCGGAGAGAACCAATTAAAAAAATATCTTATTTAATAGCCTAGTCAAGAATCCAGTATATAACTTAAGAGATTTGGATAATGCTGAATTCTTATTCCAAGAGCATCCTAATGTAAAATAACGGAAAATTCATGATAATCAACTTTGCCAAAGAGCGTAATTTTTATTTTTATTTTTATCCACGACGGCTATATTGCTAGATTTGACAAATAATTGAAATTTAGATATTTTTAGTATACGCTTATCTATTTTCATGACCATCATAATATTATTGCCTTGATAAGCCTATCATTGCCTTGATATTATTACATTGAGCTCTTTTTTTGATCAGCAATTTTGATTATTACATTATTTTTTATTTATCAATGGTTTTCAAACCGAGTATAATTTACTAAAATTAATTTATATTGCCACAACTATATGATAATAGTTATTAGTATTTAATAAATTACATTACTTAAAATTATAGAGGCAAAGACGCATCCAAGTGTAGGAAAGCCTACCTATTGGAGTATAACTAAATTGTATTGTATTGTCTAACAGAAAATATAATAAAAGAAAAACAATTACCATATTCATTCTACAAAATAATAGTATGTATGTAGTTTCAAGGTTTATTAATTTCATGTCTACAACTTTCATTGTGAAAGGTGTTTCTATTCTACTAACAAATAATATTATGTTCCATGCTATCAGCCTGAGCGATAGCATATACAATTTGTAATGTAAATAAAGTTTCCAATTTGAAAAAAAAACCGTTGGCTTCGTCTGTCTGTATGCGTGTACAATATTTTAATATTAATATTACGATGCTGTTGCGTTAACATTACATTCAATGTACATAGTTAACCTTTGAATCATCTCGATCTGATGCAAGTCTGATGTCTAAGACATTTAGGTACACACCTAATCTTTGGGATGGTCGATGTTTATTACAGCTTCGCCTTAAGTCCTAGTTTGATAGTCTCGAAGCAGGAGTGAAAGTGGTGAAGAAGCCCAACCCGACAGACTGTACACTTAGCGAGTGCGGCCAATGTCGCACAGTGGATCATCGCCAATATTACTTTTTCTGTAGTAATTAATTTTGGGTTTAGAAGTGCATTTCTATATGTTAGATGTGAACGTTAATTTTATTTAATTATTTTTAAAATTTTAGCCAAAGATTTGAACAATTCGCATTATGTGGTGGACGTCAGGCGACTACTTTGCGTGGGATATCGCATAATTTGACTAAAGGGCAAAAAGCGTTTAGTATCGGTAATGGTATTAATAATATAGGGTATTAGATTGCTCAATGCCATAGTACGTTTTGGCAACTCTTCTGCTTCGGCGACATGCAGGTGACCCTGTTGGCATCGTCTGTCCCAAACTTATTGACGCCCGACCCACTTTTTAAAATCACAATATTTTGCGACCCAGCGAGAACGTTTTCGGAAAAGTTAGTGAGTGGTTTAATGTAAAAAATAAGCAATTCATTTGTAAGTATCATAAGTGAGTCTTTATTTTGTAAGAAATTGTAATGTGCGACAACATAAAAAATTGATTTTTTTGCTAGAACACTTATCCATCGTATTTAGCAAATAGCGAAAACAAATGAATGCGATGCATAAAGCCGACTTGGGCGACTGAGCGCGTGCGGGCGCGGATGCTCGGGAAGCGCGGACGCTACCGCCCGGCCGCGCGTGCGCCTGGGGCGAGCGAGACGAGGCTAGAGACGCGGCGCTGTCTCTTCGCGCGGCTATATCATCTTCCCACGCTGTTACAAGGTTGCAAGTTTTACATTCTATTCTTTTCAAGTGCTATCTTTATTTTATTTTATTATATTGCCCATAGGTATCGTAAATACACTTAGACTCGTCAATCTATCTCGTCGTCTATCTGCCATATTATACCCTACGTTCATACGTTCTGTTGGCGACCCACCTGGAATCGGCTTGCGACCCACCAGTGGGTCGCGACCCACACTTTGGGAACCGCTGGTCTATAATAATATGTCTGTAATAACAATGAATAGTAGTTTATAAAGGACTGATTGATTATAAAAATCCATTATTTAACCATTGATAACAATATTACCATTCAATTAATAATGTCATCTATCTCATTTTTATATAGGCTGATTACATAACAGAATAATAAGGAGATTTAGAATGCCATCTATTCGTCTATTTAAAAATTAAAGAGCGTAATTATTACATATTGAAACCTGTATACCAGATTATTCTACATAGACCATATCGCCATCCCACTAATGAACTTTATAAGGAAGCTAAAGTTCTTGATTGTAGGCATCTTTTTCTAAAAACTTTCCTCTTTAAGGCTATTTTTGGTCAATAACTCACATTTAGGAATAATTCAGAACCGGCGACCAACGAGACAAGTTTTAGAAAATAGCTAAATAATACCCAGAAAGAAAACATCATTTGGACAAAGACATTACTCTTTCTTTGCGACGAGATTTTACAATCTGATCAATATGGAAATAAAAATAAATTTGACATTTAGGGAATTCAAAAATAAATTAAAGAAATGGTTATCGAATCATGACAGACTAACCATACATCAAATGTTAGAAATAATCGTGTAATAAAACTTAGGTTTACAAATAATTAACATATTTTTAAACGTGTATGTTGAGTATATTTTAACATTGAACTAACTAGCAAAAATTATTTGACTATGGCAATGAATTGTACTTTTTTGACTAGGTATTTTTATATTAAATCCTATATTACTTAACATATATTAAAGATTAAAGACTGTTTCTTTCTTTTCTCACATATAACTTTATTTATATTATTTAATCAAATTTTATATTATATTTATTGCCGATTATATAATGGAATTGCATTTTATTTATTATATTATCTTTTAATATTTTTCTATTTTATTCTGAAGACCACATTTTAGGGCAATTTAGTGTTATTAGCTTTTTACTAAAACTTGTACATTTGTAAGCAATCAAGCAATCAAGCAAACTTGATTGTAATATTGGAGTCCTGTCTACCCTAGAACGGGCTAGTCCCAGTTGGGTGACAGAAACAAATAAGTAAAAGGTTAAGGTTTTGCCATTTGGTTCCTGTTATTTTTGTAAGCTAATCAATGTTTTATAGTAATTAATTCTTAAATAAATCAATAAAAAAATAATTAATTCAATATTAACGTAATATTTAAAATATTAGGTACACTCGGGAGCAATGAATCCGGGTCACTAATATAAACCTTAATGTCCCGGAAACTAAGAATGCTAGCTTATTCAATAAATCATAGCATTAATAATAAATATTGAATACTAGGAATGCTTCTAATATATTTTTTTGTGACAGAACGGAAACCAAAGCATAAGAAAATGCAGTGAATTTGTAGTTGTTTTTCGCTTTTTTGATGGCACTTCTTTACATTGTTGATTTATTTCAGTAATATTATCAGCCTATATAACACTTTTAATTTGAATAAGCTAGTATTCCTGGTTTCCAAGATATTAAGGTTTATGTTGGCGATCCGCATTCATTGCTCCTAAGTGTATTTAATTAATAATAGTTATGATTTTAAAAATATTTTTTTATTATATTATATTTTGTGACAGGATACCGTAACGGCCTGTTTAGAACGTCATATATTAGGCTACTGAACATAAGAGAAGATTAATCATTGTGCTATGAGTGCAATCTAATAACCTATATAATTAATGGTAATGGTAATGGTGATGGTTGACTCTGCAACGCTTCAACGGAAGAATATCGAGTGATAGATCGTGGATATGTTCGTATGATTACGCTTCTGTGGGGTGAGCGGTGAACTCCGGACTAACGACCGGCTGTGGTAGGTTTAGAACAGATGTATTGCCACATGTGAGCGTCTACCTTTCTATCTCTCCCCCCCCCCCTCCTCCCCCTCTTTCGAAGCCATCGGATTTGAGATGCAAAAGTTGCAGTTTTAGATAGTTTTGCTAAGAAGAGTTGATTATTTTCCTGGAGAGAACTAGATTTTTGAAGAGGTGAGCGCGAGCTTCCACCGCCCGAAATAAAGCTTCAACCTGCTTGTTTGTGCCTTTAAAATGAGTAACGGTATGGGTCGGTATGGTTGGTCCACTGTGCGCCGTATGCTCGGACAAAGGCACAATTTGACCGGATGACGTAAGGCGCTCTAATGACGGCCGATTTGTATTGTTTCAGGGCTAAAGCGGGCGGAGACAGTGTTGCAGTGGCAGAGCGGGAGATCCGGGTGGGAGCGAGAAAGAGAGAGGCTGCGACCGGGCATGGGGTCACCAGTTACCGTCTCGCGGCGCTCTTCGACCAGTGAAAGTGATCGTCCGCCGACGTACTCTCGCGCTGAGAATGCCGGGTGCATTCAATGGGACTACCTTTTACCTTTACCAATGCTAGCCGATTTCTGTTTGAGAAAAATGCCAGCGAAGACTTGATGAAATGTTACAGGGGAAAACGGTCAACGTGAACTTTTTATAATTGTTGGTAATTGCATTTAGAAATTTAACAACTTAAAATGTGAGAATTATTCAGTCGATGGAATGCAATAACTAGACATACACTTACACACTGGTTACACGCACAGATACATATAAAAAATTATAGAAGGGTTAGTTGTAAGAGATTGTGGTATTATAATAAACCCGCCTATTACGAAATTTCACAATGAATAGTAGAAACAAGCAAACTTTTTAGCCAGAGTTTATTTTAGTGAGAAAAAACATGTTTTTTTCTATAAACCAAATATAGTTGAGATTCAAAAAAAATACTTATTACCTAAATTTATACCATAAAAAAGTATTTCATCTTTAATACAAATGACATTGATCGTTTTCCCCTGTGACTATTCATATGATTAAGGCAGTGGCGCACTCAGACATGACCATTGAGGAGGTTTTAGAAAAAAAAGTAAAGGCTTTTGCATTTCTAGAGCGCACACTAAACCACAGTATACAGACAGTAGCTTCTCTTAGAACAAAATCGAAATCGAAGCGAATACGTCACGAGTCGTAAGGGCTCAGATGTTGCCGCCAGATGTCCGCTACTCGACCCACGCGGATATGCAAACGTTCGAAAATGTCGCTAGCCTTTACCGGCGCGTAACGCTAACCAAAGGCGTTTGTCGAGACGTACCCCTCTGCCCACATTCCTCGCACCTTCTTCCCGCAAAGCCTTGTCGCTCGAGAGAGAGTCTACTGTTGTCTTGGTATTCTGTGCACTAAATAAAGTGACAAGACGCATGAAGTATGGGGGGGGGGGGGGGAAGGAGTGGGTAGGAACAGTTATAAGACTAACTTATAACTGTAGCGTTAAGTAACGATTTAATTGCATATTTCTATATGAATTTATACGAATTTGTGGAGAATTTGTGGAAGCCCAAATAATAATAATAGAACCTTTGATTATATATAATACTAGATGACCCGGTGAACTTCGTACCTCCTAAAATTGATTTTATTGTATCTCTACATAAGCGTTTATTAATCCTAATCAACCTTCCAAATCTAATTAATTGACATTTATAATATGGTAGAATCATGTACGGGTTGAGTTTCGTTTGGTGATTAAATGAAAGTCGTTTGTAATTAAAATAAATTCAATGTATTTATTTTACATGTTGAAATATAAATGCTTTTTCGGCTTTTTCGACTTTTCCGACTTTTTAGACTTTTCCGAATTTTCTGACTTTTTCGACTTTTTCGCATTTCTCAACTTTTCTGACTTTTTTGCCTTTTTGACTTGTTTGACTTTCTCGACTTTTCCGACTTTTTCGTTTTTTTGACTTTTTCGACTTTCTTGACTTTTCAACTTTTTGAAATTTTACATAATCGCACGAAATGAATAACAGTTATGGATGGCGCAGCTGTCAAACGCGAACGCCATCTATTGAAAGTGACCCGTTTCCCAAAATGACCAATTTCGATTTTTTCGGTCTTCAGTTGTTTCTTTTAATTTTTCCTAAATATTTTTTTTTTGTAAACCACCCCTGAATCAAGACAAACAAAACAAAAAAAAAAAAATCAAATAGGTCGAGTCATTTTCGAGATCTTGCGAGACTAACGCACGGCGATTCATTTTTATATATAAAAAGATTGTCACCAGTTATATTGATTACCTCCTGGAAATATTACAAGGAAAGGTAACGTTTTGCTAGGATAAATGACAGTTAGGCCTGTACAGAGGGTTTGATAGTTAGGCCAGTACAATGGCGTACATTTCTAGTCCCGTTTGTTCAATTCAAAGCCGTTGAAGTAAATAAAGGGATATACTGTATATACAAGAAAACGAATATCATTGAGAAAACTTTTTCTTAACCCTGTCGCATCCTTTTATTGTAATATAATATTTATAAAACAACATACAACGATATTACTTTATATAAACTTTATTATTATGCAATTAAATTGTTTGACGTAAAACAGTGATTTTCAATCAGTGGGTCGCAACCTACTGAAGGGTCACGAAAGAACCCTGGGGGTCACGGGGTATTTAAAATATATATGGAAAATATTACAAAATCTTTATTTACATAATAGCTATTTATTTATGTAATAGTTATTTATTTTAATAGTTAGCTATAATACCCTCTAGCTGCGCCCAGCGGTTTCACCCGCGTGGTGATGGAAAATTGTGATAATGATGATAGAAATATATATCTTAATCTTCTTAATATATATAAATTACGTGTCACGTTGTTTGTCCGCGATGGACTCCTAAACTACTTAACCGATTTGAATCAAATTTGCACACAATGTGCAGTTTGATCCAACTTGAAAGATAGGATAGCTTACGTCTTAATTTATAGTCGCGATATTATTTTATTGCAATGTCTATTATTTGACATTCGCAATTATCTGTTAGTTCCAAACGATTTTAACAGATGGCGTTATCTATTGAGTAATCCATAGATGGCGCTGCTATGTTAAACCTACAAACGTCATAGTCGGCCAAGCGTTATTCTAAATTCAAAATATTGTGAAAGTAATACAGTGAAATTATTCCTGCTTTTTAATTATTTGTGCTTCATTGTTCAAAACTCTTTAATTAAAATATATACATGTAAGTATTATCACATAGTTATAAAAGTGGAATAACTGCAGTATAGGAACCTCTCTCCAATTTTTTTCATTTTAATGCTAAATCTGGAAGAAAATTGTGTCGGTCGCTATAAATAAGCGAGATATAGGCATTCAAAGTTTAAATTTTAAAAACAGGCCAAAATAATATAATATAAAAATGGATGTTGGTATATCTGTATGCCCGTCTGTCCGAGTTTAATAGACTCAGAAACCGTTTGACCGATCACCATGAAAGTTGGCATATATATGTATTTTTTCATGGTTAAGGTTTTTATATATATCCGCTTTGTTGCAACTTTCAACTAGACGGCGCTGCAGCACACCAACTTCTATACTGCTCAACCGATCGCCATGAAAATTGGTATACATTGGTATTTGAGAACAGATATAACACGGGCAACGCCGGGTAATACCACTCGTATCTTTATAAATTATAGCCTATGTGTTATTCTGATGTGTAAGCTATATTTTATTTATTTATTTTATTTATTTATTTCCATAATAATTGAAGTTACAATTTACAAAAAGAAAATCCTTATCCTATTACAAAAACATTTTATAATAAGTGTACATATTGTACCTAGCTTAGAAAGGAAATTCATCGTTGACATATCGGTTTACCACCTCACTAGGTATGAACCTGTGTTGAGGTGGTACTAACATCGGTAACTTATTTTGAGACGAGAGGGCAAGTCTTATCTAATACGTGAATACAATGTTAAAATTAAAGCTAAAATTA
Source organism: Micropterix aruncella (assembly GCA_944548615.1). Taxonomy (NCBI): domain Eukaryota; kingdom Metazoa; phylum Arthropoda; class Insecta; order Lepidoptera; family Micropterigidae; genus Micropterix; species Micropterix aruncella. The sequence goes on from OX155958.1 coordinate 9,211,873, forward strand.
AAAAACATCAATAAAATTATACAAACTGAATTAAAATGTATGACAATCTATATACTAAGTTATATAAAATAATAATATTTTTTTATATATTAGATCATATATAAAAATATTATTGTAAAGTTTCATCAAAATCCATTCAGTAGTTTTTGCGTGAAAGAGTAACAAACATCCATACATACATTCTTACAAACTTTGGCGTTTATAATAGTAGTAGGATAATATGCAAAAATTTACAGTTTCACAAGAGAAAAATATTTATTACATATTTTGATATTGCTTTTACAAAAAAAAAGTTTATAGGTAGATGGAAACAGTTAGTTTCACATTCGAAAGTAAAAAAACGGTTTAAATAAATGTTGTTTTCGCCATTGTTTTTACAAAAACTTTGTATAATGGATGCTTACAGATAAAGCTGTAAAATAGCAAACAGTATAAGGGGAGTCGCGTAAAGGTTGTTTTTTCCTATTTACCAAAAAGTGGGTCGCAATCTAATAAGGTTGAAAAACACTGAAGTAAAAAATCAAAAACCAAATTTCTTGAAAATTAAATGAACTGAATTTAGCTGTTTTTTTACGTTGAGAATATTTTTCCATGACGAACATTTTATGGAAATTCGCTTCGTTCACCTTTTGAACGACGTCAAAAGCCTCATTATGCCGCTGCATTATATTCTACAAACGTAGCATTTGTAAAAAGTGACCCAGTCGCGCTTCAGGTGATAGTTTGATGAACGATAAAAGGCTTGCTCTTTTTCGGTGCGCTGTAATTGGTGTTGGGATACCAACTCGATAATGACTACGTTATAGTCTAGTTGTACGTCTTTATTTTTACGATTTTATAAAGCGACAAGCTGTACCTGCGGCTTCTCCCGAGTAAAAATCTATGTGTTATTGAATTTTTATTGTGATTAATATTAATAACGTATTCACAAAGAAGCTGTTAGGTAAGGCAGAGTACATACCAACATCTTCTGAGCACAAATTGGTAGATTGGCGCATTCCGCTGCATATTTCTTATACTGCTTAACAGAAAGCTTTTTTGTAAACGACATTTTTAGTCGCGGCAGCGGAAGCAAGATGGTAAAGATTTCTGATGGAACTGACATGCGAACATGTTACATATAGCTGACCGTAGGTACAAAAACACAGTGACGGAGATCAACTCCTGCTAACTTCAGCGCGTGACCTCTGTTCGCTGTCATTGGAAAGCTAAGCAAAGCAAATGGTTTGTTTGTTTTATTTGTTTGGTTCTACTCTTCATTGCGAAAAATCACAACGGGCCGCTTTATTATCATACGACAATCTCTTACAACCAACCCTACTATGAAATGTTTATATGTATTGTATATGTGCGTGTAACATGTATGTAAGTGTGTGTCTTGTTACTGCACTCGCTCGACGGAATCGAAATGCAATTTCGTTAATTGTATCCCAACGGAAAATAGTGACCCAGTCTGAATCGAAACAAACTATGCCACCAGGCCAGGCCAGCTATGGTGTGAAATTGCGAATTATGTGCGATGCACGTGACGATTAATAACTGCTGCTATATTTCCAATACAAAAGGGAGAGTTACTTACAATTTTATTTACTAGGGTAGTATCTCCAGTAAATGAACCCTTAAGAGATTCCTTAACTTTGAAAAATCAACCTAAGCGATATCGGTACCAAGCTATGTATATACGTCCTTTAATGTCATTGTTATTAATTAAACATTATTCAGTTACTTCATTTTCTTAGATGTTCTGTTTAGTTTTCGAAATATTCAACAATTTATCAAAAAAAAATAGGTGTGGCACTCGGCGACTGCCGCGGTAAAGCTATTGCATAGCATTTTTAACAACTTATGCAATTATAATTATTTATTTATTTTATTTATTTTATTTTTTCTGATATCAGATAACTGCGCTCTATCGGAAAACGTTGAAATTATTCCGAATCATTTGCGGCTGCGGTAGCAAATGATTCGGAATAATTTAAACGTCTTCCGATAGAGCGCCGCCCACGAATTTTTTATTCGATAAAGCAAAAAAACGGATTATTCGAAAAAAATCGTAGATACAAAGATAGATAATTAAATTATCTTTAAAATGGTGCAGGTTTCATAATAATGCGCCAGATAGTATTTGCGTAGTAGTCGTTTTTGTGTTCGGTTAGACCTAATTTCACAAATTAATTACACTATGTAATATAAACAAAATCTAAAATATTCAAAGCTAAGAATATTAGGAAAATGTTCTTGTTTTACATATATTTTTTTCGAATCGTAAGCATTACTCGTTTAGACGAAAAATTTTCGTTAAGAAATTTCTTCATTCGGTCGCCGCGCTGGCCTAGGCCCGCGATAAAAGCTATGCAATAGCTTAATAATCAACAGCATTTTTAACAGACTTCAAAAAAGGAGGAGGTTATCAATTCGGTTACTACAGAACTCTGCTATTTATGAACCGATTTGTATTTTTTTTTATTCGAAAGAATATACTTACAGATTGGTTCCATTTTTATCAAAATCCTGTTCTGATAATGGGATCCATGAGGAATTGAGGGAACTCCTCAAATATTATCATATGAGATTGAAAATTTACATGTTGGTTCCATTCCGATGACAATTCATTTATTTTTATGGTAAGCATGACCTGATTCTACACCCTGGGTTGGCTCCCGACGAGGGAACTCCTCAACGGTTAATAGCACAGGCCCCAAATTTTGTATACTCATTAAGTTATGATAGCCCGTTCTAAGTTATATCATGACATGGCTGAAGCACATAGGGTTGGCTGCCAACGAGGGAACACCTCAACGGCCAACAGCACATACATAAAATTTAGTATACGCATTCAATTATGATAGCCCATTCTAAGTATCACAATGACATGGCTGCTGTACTTGAAAAAAAAATTGGGGTCGGTTTTTCTTTTTGTTAAAATATTGTCTATTATCCTGTAAATGAACATAGTAAAACCCAATAATTGAACAGTAAATATTCATTTTAATAATTTACAATTGCATAGATTAAAAATCAACCAAAAACATTTTTGCAGTGTGTATTTCAAAACAATTTTTACAATAATATTTTCAAGTACCATTGACATGGGTAGTAAAAATATTTGGAAATTTCAAACTTAACGGCTAATGAATAAACGTTCATTCACGTTTCTGCATTTTTGTTAACTAGTAATGGAACACTCAATTCTCTACTTTTACCGGCAAAAATCAAAGTGAAATGAGTTTATACTAAACTACTGATCTATGGATTATTCAAAGAACGGCACTGTTTCTCACTTTCATGACTACGGTAGAATATCTCACCTCGTGTCTTAAATTCCAGCCCATAGATACGGATCAAACGACGAACACGTCAACTTTATAATAATAATAATAACAATAATAAACCCTTTATTTGCACTTAATTATTATAAAAAAAGGCGAGCTTATTACCACATGGCAATGTCTTACAACTAACCTAAATACAGTGGTACATGCGCGCATTGTGAATATAAAGATTATTACATAACATACAGACAAGTGAAAGAATTTAAAACTAATAATGCCCGAGGAGAGGAAATTGGGAGAGGAAGAGGAGAGAAAGGGAAGAACTGGTTACTTCCTTAAAAGGTAGTAATCCTTAAGGTGAGTCTTAAACGATGGTAAATAAGGTGAGTTTCGTATGTATGCTGGGAGATCGTTCCAGAGTCTTGCACCATGGACACAGAAAGCATAGGAATAGAAATCACTATTCCTGAAGGTGAAAACTTTAGGTGAATGTAACGTCAAAAGTGAACGGTGACGGGTAAAACGCGTGTCGCCATATGTTACAAAACAAAAATGTTGCTACTGAAAGAAAAATGCCTAATATTATTCAGACTCACCGGTTTTTTATTTTTGGCAAAAACGACGTTTTCTTCATTTATTGGGGTTCGTTCATTACCCTATTACATGTTGGAATGATTTGCTATTGCTTTGAAAGATATTTCTTAAAATGGTAAAAGTCCGCAATTCCTGCTCGGTAATATTTAAAACTTTATAATTTAAGAACCGCTGATTTTTAAAATATGCACCAATCTGTAGATCCTCTCAAATGATACCTTCATCCCCACATATTTTTTTATTGTATATATCCCAAAGAAAAAAAATTGCAAAAGCAGTTTTACTACAGTAGCCTTGTATTTGCCCTACGTAACTATAGTTTTTGCTTATAACTCGATAACTGATGAACACAACTAATTGATATAGCATCGAAGATTATCGCGGTTGTTTGACATTATAAATAAGATCAAAACGAATTTACCGCGTGAAATTTGTAGCACCCGACGTTTCGGCGATGTTGCAACAGTCGTTGTCCAGGGTCGACTCAGTCTACCCTGGACAACGGCGGTCGCAACATCGCCGAAACGTCGGGTGTTACAAACTTCAAGCGGTAAATTATTTTTTATCTTATTTATAATTAATATCGATACCAATGGATTCCCGTTAACGATTTATAGAGATAGACATTTGAAAAAAATAGATGTCATCGTTTCAGCTCTTGAAATTCACCTTAGAAATTTCGGAATTGGCACTTTCCCCGACTTGATCTCGGAAAATTTTAACCGATTTTGATCTCCTATATGCCATGGGAATAGACTAGCTACATATAGAAAAAATCCCGATTGAAACCAGTTCAGTCGTTCTCGAGATGCATACAGACAGAAAGACGTTGCATTTTATAATATATCATATAATTTGTCATCGTCAAGTCAAGTAAGTAGCTTTAAAGCATTCGTGAAAAATGCTTTTTATGTCATTTTAAATCCACAAAAAATTCTATTTAAAACGGCCTCACTTCTACAATCCTCAATCTAAAAAAAATGTTATAGGATATGTAAATGTTATTAATAATTAAAATACTAATGAATTGCACTTCTACAAATGCGCTAAATGCTTAAAAATGCGATATATTTTCTATTAAATCACCAAATGCTTCCGCCAATGCTTTTCTTCTCTTTTATCACCAATCTCCCTCCATTTATTGGCGTCTATTGTTTTAGAGCTATCTGCATCTCACCGAAACTTCCGTCGTTTAATGTTCTGCTCGTAAATCTTCGAGAGTTTTATTAGTCCCTCCTAAATCCGATACTGATTGAGTTTGTAACTACAGGATGTTCAAGAACCATGTTGGCACTTTGTTTGCACGGTTATATTATAAACGGGGGAGTCTAGAATAGGCTTCGTTCCTACAGAGGCTTCGGCTTTGTTTACCTAATGACTGCCGGTCTGGAAACGACCAATTGGCCATCCGATCCTGAGTGATTAGACTGCCAAAGACGCCATGGTCCGCGATGATTCGAACTGAATCGCCGCTTAAATTAGGTAGAAGACTTCGAACCTGCAACTAGTCGGGAGGCCGGAGAAAGAGAAAACTGGCCATTACTGGTAGCGAGTGCGCTTGGTCTACCCGCTGGGTTAGCTGCCCAGTACCGAGCGGTAAGGGTTGGTCTCTCGCGGGCTATTTGGCGGAACTAGATAGTGAATTGTCATTGTTTGAGTCTTCTATGCTCATCCCACGGGGGAAAGAACGTTCACATATCGTTATACCAGCTTTAGGGGACGGGTTCGCCCGTTGTAGTCGACACCGTCCAACTGCTCTTCGATAATGATTAAGACATAATGTCCATGATTAAAGAACTAAAGGAGGGATCCCAAAAAGTTGTATTGAACATGGAAATACCAAAGACGAAGAGCAACCTTTAAATATAGCAGTATGATTCTAACCTGTCGTAGACCACTATAAATATCTAGCCCACAAAATAATGCTGGGTGGTGAAATCCAAGAGAGAAAGAGAGAGAGAGAAAGAGAGAGGCAGATTTCCCATGCCTGCGCAAGTTTCGCTCAAATAAAAACGTAATGCGCACAGTAAAACTGGAAATCTCCCATTAAAACTGGAATCAAAGAGTTCAAGCTATGTGTCTTTACTTATGAATCAGAGACCATGACACTTACTCGACAATAAAGCTATAACAATACGACCCAATAAAACTGGAAATAAAAGTGTTCGAGCTATATGTCTTTTCTTACGAAACGGAGACCATGACTCTTACTCGTTAGTTAGCCAAGATGATTCGAGTTGCGCAAACAATGGAATACTGGTCGAAATCAGCTTGTGCGACCGATAATGCAACGGATGGATCCGAAGCAAGACGAGAGTTAAAGAGACGTTGGAAATCATTGCACATTGCAAGTGGAGATGGTTTGTCAAATTGCCCGAATGATTCATAGTGGGTGGACTAGAAAAATGCTCGAATGGAGACCTATTCTGAATATGAGACTATGAAGTCGTCCACCTCTACGCTGGGTAATGCTGTTAGACGACACGGAAGACGAGAATGGATGACGACACGGAATTCCAGATCGGCGAGCACACAACACTATGTACATAGTTTTACAAAACATTAATAAATAAGATAAATATTTTATAAAGCATATTATTTCTTTTTACTTTCATAATGCCAACAAATTTTAGGACATCCTTGTATAAAATATGGCGTAAACGATTAAAGTAAACGGCAATACAAAAATGATTCTCCTGTGCGTCAATTATTACACAATGCTCTTTGTAGTTATGAATGGTAATCTTCGTCTTCTTCTTCCGATACTATGCCCGCTAACGAACACTGCTGATACAACTTTCGTGGCTGCACATAGTTTGAAATAAGGAAAAAGTGGATTTCTGAAAGCATTCGCATAGATTGCGGAACTACGAATGATAATCGTAATATTTATTTTCTTGATTCCAAATTGTCTTAAAATATTAGAATACGTGAATTGGCTAAAATGGAGTAAGTATGTATTTTTCGAAAATAAAATAAAATTGTGTAATTTTATTACTTGTTTCTATAAATTGTTCATTGGCCACTCCAAAAGTCACTCACACGGTAGCGAGGGAGTCTAATAACCCATTTTTGGAATGCTTGTTTTTAAATTAGATGAATAGATGTCCCTAACTTTCGACGAGGTCAATATAGGTTTACGGGCCCTTAGGACTTTGGATATTTTGCTGTCTCCTTATCGTCTCGATTTTTATATCGATCAGTCTAATGACCCGGTTTTGGAATGCTTGTTTTTAAATTAGATGAATAGATGTCCCCAACTTTCGACGAGGTCAATATAGGTTTACGGGCCCTTAGGACTTTGGATATTTTGCTGTCTCCTTACCGTCTCGATATTTATATCGAACATTTGGGAATGTTTTCTATTTTTGTTTAAATATTTGAATAAAAGTTAGTCATTGTATTGCATTAGGAGTGCGTAGATAAGGGACTAGATGATAATTATTATTAGTATACAAAGGAATAGGCACATTATTAAATCTATATATTCCAGTCTATAAGTTATTCAATGCCAAGCAAAAGTCAGATGGCATATGTGACGAGCTCATGCGTAAGTTTTTTTTAAACAATTTAGTTTCCAGCTTGTGATTCTCTTTGGGACCATGTTAAAGAGTTCTTACTTCTTCCGGCTTTTGTTCCAAAAAAAGGAATCCTTTTAACTTTCAAAATAGATTTTTTTATCTTCTGATTCAAATATGCGGATCTCTATAGGTCTTGGTATTTCTGTGGAATGATTTAATTTAAACGGAATATCCTCTGATAAAACACCGGCGCGCGTACCACAAGACGTCTCCGCCAGACAACTTTTACGAGATCTGAAAATATTAGGCGTACCGTCCATGTGCATACTTGAGGTAGCGATGCACGTGAAAAACAATCTTTCTCATTTTCACATAAATAACGGAATCCATGACTATCTGACGCGATCTCGTAATCAGCTGCGTATAGTGAACCACACACTGTCGAAAACCAGGAGACCCACGTTGCTGGACCGAAAATTGACAACAATCTTATCGAATTTATTAAGCAAGCTTTAACCGCCATGTGTTTCGAAGCAAGTTAAAGACTTTTTATACAACATGCATTTTTTAATTTAGAAGACTTTTTCGAATGCCAAATTATTAATTAGTTCCTTATAAGAGACAATCTGTTTTGGCAATTTTTATTTACTTAATCGTTTTATTGAATGTATTGTTTTTTTTTTGTAATCTTGCATTGAAATCTTGGTCTTTGAATTCTTTTTTTTGTAATCTTGGTCTTTGAATTGAAAACTTCGATTTTTTTGTGATATTGAAAATTTATTTCGAAGCAAATTGGAAAGTGCATTTCATTCAATGTATTGTCCATTGCTAGCTATGACGTTCTACCATCTTTCTGACAAGAGACAGATTCCCGGCGGAAGAAGTCTTCTTCCTTTGAGGGTATCCACAAATCCAGCCATTTTTCAATATCCTCGAAAGAGTGGAAGCACTGCTCGGAAATGCCAAGGGCCATTGACCGGAACAAATAGAAGTCGGATGGCGCAATATCTGAGGAGTACAGCGGGAGTCCCAGCGAAGCGTTTCCAGGAAGTTATTGACCTGCATCGCGACGTGTGGTCGCGCATGGTGATGCTGGAAAATTACCTTGTCGTGCCTTTTGGCGTATCCCGGCCGTTTTATCTTCACAGCATCACTCAAATTATTGAGCTGAGCTATCCTGACTGACTATTTTTCATATCTCATGAAATATCCTGACAAACCTCACGTGGGCTCTTCGGCACCAGTTGGTAAGCTTTACAGTAGCGATATCTGACGCAGGCTCAAAGAACACTGAACACACGTTTATAAATTTCTCTCGTCCCCTCTTCTCCTTATTATAGGTTTGTTTACATATATAGCCTGTATATATATATACAGGGTTAGTTTTAATAAACGGACAACCTTCAAGGGGGTGAATCAGTACGAGCAACTAGGCAACTTTAATATAAATTTTTAGGAAAATAAAAAAATAAATAAAAATATATTTTAATATAATTTAAAAATTTGTAGATCTTACTGTTAAATAAAAATTTTGACAAGCATTTGAACGCGCTACGCCATCTATCAGTAGGTAAAATATCAGTAATAAATAATATTAGCGATATTTTACCTACCGCTAGATAGCGCATCATGCTCAGCGCTTTTTATACTATTTGAAAAAAAAATATATATTTTTATTATTATTGAGGCCTTTTTTAAAAATACCTACTCCATATTAATCCGTCTAGGGCACTTTTTATTCAGTCATCTTGTCCTCTGATTCTCGCTATATAATATATTTTCCATTCAAGGTATCTTCAGGTTTCCAACTTTTGTTTGAGGTTTATAACTTTGACTGATAAGTTGTGCTTTTTCTTACTCGAAAGTTAAAAGTTGGGAGCAGAACCAAGTAGGTCGGTAAAATTAAGGCTTCAGTCTCTCATTGTCAATCCTGTTTTGCGGATTGCAGCTACTGCGGTAAACAATCAACTTTATGAAAAATATAATAATAATATTCTGCATAAAGAAGTCGTACTAGAGATCAGAAGCGAGCACCCACAGTTCGCACCGTAAGTAGTAAATCAGTGACATAATAATACGACGCTCGTTAGTCGTTACATCTGCGCGCATAATTTCTGCGACAATAGCGAATAATGTCGATTCTTTTATTGTGTTTAAATCGGCGTAAATTGCACGTTTGACCTCTTTTACTTTCTTACCGATGTTGATGTCGGTGGTTTTAATAGTAATGGCCGCGGGCCTCTCGTCGTGAAATTAACGCAAGGCAAGTACGAACATGGACAAGAAGAGCGACATGTAAGTTCACTTTTCGAATTGCGTCACGCGAGTACGAGCGGTGTCGATTCGGAGAATGCTTAACCCCAATATGTAATAACACTCCTATTAGAAAAGGACAAAAGCTAAGAGGCCAACGGAGGTGGCGATTCTGCAAGAAATCTCATTAACTCTGAGTACTTTGCGATATTTATCTGTGGTAGCCCCGTTTCTTCGAGATATAGTATTTAAGTATTTAAGGTGTAGCAACCCCTATATCGTGTAGTTTAACTAAGGATTTCGTAAAACTTTAGGAAAGAGAAGGTCGTAGAGAGGACATTGCTTTACACCTAGATCGATTTTAATGGTAATAGTCATTTCATGGACTCCTGATAGATAAAGATTGTGAATTACACTGTTTCAGTTTGTTCCACTGCTGTGGATGTAATAACTTAGAATCAACATTCAAATCGGCCTAGTTGGATATGCGTTTACTCCGCACCATCACCTAGTATCACTATTTCATGTATTTCCGTTTGTTTGAGAGAAATTAATAAAAATAAATCAAAAATAAAATAAAACAAAAACATATACATCCCGCAAGGGTTAGTATTAGATCCCTTTCTTTTCCCAAGATACGTAACGATTTGCTTTCGAATATTACCGATACTAGGGTCGTGAAGTTTGTCAGCGATACTAGTTGCAGCTTACTAAGGACTACATACTGACATGATGACACTCCGAGACAAACACAAAAAAACTGCATAAGAACCAGATGATTGTTTTGCGTCAAATAAGCTAAATGTATAATTGGCGAAGTCAAATTTGATGAGTTTTTCAAAGTGCAGACCCGTTACAGTTACCGACTTCCTGCATGGAATCAGAGAGCACTTAGTTATTGAAGTAGTATTCGACAGTAAATTGAAATGGGGAAATAATATGGAGGTCCTATGGAGGGCCAACTTTCCTCAGTAGTAGGTATCCAGATCTAAACTTTGGAATTTCTTATGTGATAGCATTATTTAAAAACACCGCAAAGCCAGCTTGTCTTGTGGCTAGTACAAATCATGGTTCAGTTCCGATTCAGGAGCCTCATAGAAAAGTGGTACTTAGTGCAATGTAGTTCACTCTGTAACGCAATGTTGTTTCTGGCGGATTACCGAGCGACACTAAACACGATATATTTATGTTAATTTATTGACATTTGGTTATTTGGACATTTAGACAACTGCTTACTTGATATTTGGAAAGTTAAAGTACTCGGGATAACATGACGATTTTAACAAAACCACACACTTGTAAATCGGTACAAGCGTATGGAAGTTATGGTGGAAGAAGACACGGAAAATATACATAGATAAACCCTGAGAACTTTCTGGGTTGTCGGATTCGCCGTTGCAGTTGACAGTACCCAAGTGTCTTAGTTCTGCCGATAATCCGCCAGATACAACATTGCGTTGTAAAGTACAGCGTTGTAAAGTGCATTACATTGCATTACCACTGCCGAGAGAATCATTTTGTTCAATTCACTTCTTCGAGGAGGCTCCCGAACGGAGCCGAACCACAAGCCACAAAACAAGCTGTTGGGCAGTCGTGTAAAGGTTTATAATGATGCGACCGTATCGCCGCCACGACGCATACGTGGCGTGACGTAAGTTGAATATAACCCTCCTTTATATATTTTTATTTTATTTTATTTTATTGTTATTATTATTATTTTTTAAATATTATTATTAAGGAAACATACAGCTGTTACAATAAATTTGGTACAAAAATTATTGCGTTTAAAAAATAAAGCTAATTACATGTTTCCATTTAAACATTCATAATTTAATCACAACAGTAAATATTTTTTTTGAAGAATACACACACATAGAGAGAGGTGGGAACTGGGAAGAAAGGAGTCATAATAAATAAATAAAGTTTTATGTAAATATGTACACGTTCCATAATATAGTCATACATATTATTTAAAGATATTCTTGAATAAATATTATTAATAATATATTATATTTTGCTATTACAGTGATAAATCAACACCGTCATTAATAATTGCTTTTTTAAAAGCGAATGATGACGTATTGAATACGTCAATATCGCGGAGCTGCATATTTGTCGATCCGTACGCTGATCTTGCCGCCTTGAATACATACGAGTAGATAGATCGATTTTATGCTCACCAGCTTTTTTCGATACCTGAAATTCCAGCAGGGTATATACGTATAAGCTTTTTTTGTAGATAATGTAATATGTCGGATAGTCGACGTAAATACAATACTTCTTACGATACTTCTTTCTATCTTACGATACTTCGATACTTCTTCCGACGATACTTCTTGCAATTTTTCACACTGCGAAAAAGTTTCTTGCATATCAGATCGCAATCGTCTTTCAACAACCCAACATATACAATGACTGCGTTCACTTCTATCGTATATTCTGAAACATTTTCGCAGATTCGCCGAATGCTTTCACAACAATAATTGCACTATTGAATAACTAGCACTTGAGTAAATACATGACGCTGCCGTAGATAGTGAATCATTGTTCTGCCAGCGCGCTTGCCTATGCTGCACTCATAGTGTTACCACATTCGTACCTAGAATGGTCATCTAAAATGTTAAATCCGCATTTAGAAGACGTTGTATTGAGGTCTAGTAACAAGATAAAGGCACTTCCCGTGATGGTGACATTAGCATGTATACAAATGATTCTTCTATAAATTAAACATATGTGTATATGTAGCCATAGATCCAAATTGCAATGTAAACAAGTAATTTTATTTATTTATTTATTTATTTTAAACAACATGATTTACAGACGAATGACTATGATATTCGGTATACAGTACAATAAAACGTGCAGGAAAAACAAGTTGAACCCATAGCCGTTGGCTCATCGCATACCTAACTGAGCAAGAACGCCCGTATCTAGGGATGCTGATATTTAACTTAGCATATTGCGGTATGATATAAGCACAAGAGATCCTAATTTCGTTGGTTCTGCGTGACAGAGATGTTAGAATCCGATGTTAATCAACAGGCAATTACTCCTCTTAATCAAGTCAAGACCTCTTAGTCAAAGGCAAGTGCTAATAACGAGAGCTCATATAATGAAATGGCTCCTTGTACGAAAAAGAATCACACTGCAAAGTCGTAATTAAACCGGACAGAGTAAAAGAAAGTACGTCCGTGAAGTTGGCCTCGCACGGAACGATAAAACGGACAGGGGCGAATTTAATTCGCGCGCGGAGGATTCCGTACTATTCGAAAGAGGTTCTTGATATGAAACATTTTGATACAAATTTCAGATTAGAAAACGACCTATAGCAGTCAACATGTTTTATAAGTTAATTACATACCTATGAGTTTGTATATAAGAAGGATTTTGTTTAAAATATAAATTCATGATTTGTAGTGTCAGATTGATATGATTTGAAATTCGAGCGGTTGGCGTGTATCGCCCTCTAGCGGCAGGCGAACGAGACGTCGCGCGCCCCTGATTGGTCGGAGTGGCGGCGTCTGTTTTTTTTCTAAAGCCAGTTGGTAGGAGGACATGGTAAAGTCAAAATTAACCAAAATTACTACTCGAATACGAATGTAAACAAGAATTACAAAATATTCAATTACTATTCGAATATGTACCCACATTATAAGGTATACATATAAGAATGTTAAACATTCAAGCGCAGATTTTCCAGGTTGTCGCAGATTTCTATGTTTATGTATAATAAACAAAAGATTTCACAAATTATGATATGTACTATCGTGCTATCGTACTATCGTATATATTATACTAATAAGCAATCAGAATTATTTGATAATTTCCCAAATTATAGGCAGGAACAAAAATGGTCATAAAAAATACAAGATTTCAAATTATTAATGATAATAATAGTCAATCGCCAATAGTCAGATTAAAACATTACAATTATATAATAGTCAATAATAGAAAGAATAAAAATAATCAAATAGGTGTACATCCGTATTTGAGCACGGACAACGCCGGATAATATGTTGTTATATCTGTCTGCCTGAGATTAATAGATCTGCCAATCGATACCGTTTGACCGATCAACATGACAGTTAGCACATATGTATATATATTTTTTAATGGAGAAGGTTTTGATGCTATCCGCTTTGTTGTAACTCGCTACTAGGTGACGCTGCAGCACATCAACTTCTCAATCTATGAAATTTACTATACATATATATTTGAGCACGGTTACTTATTTCGCGCTATACTTATACGACTAATCCTACTACTATTATAAACGCGAAAGTTTGTAAGAATGTATGTATGGATGTTTGTTACTCTTTCACGCAAAAACCACTGAATGGATTTTGATGAAACTTAACAATAATATAGCTTACACATCAGGCTCTAATTTATAAAGATATATAGTTTTCTATCATCATTATCACAATTTTCCATCACCACGCGGGTGAAACCGCGGGGCGCAGCTAGTAATAAATAAAAATTATGACAAATAGATGGTATTTAAATTATTGTAATGATAAAAGTTTTCGATTTGGGCGTAGCCAGCTTGGCAGACGTGAGGAAAGTCTGTCACCGGCCGCGGCGCACGTGCGGACACTAGCAATTGGCGTTGCGTCACCGGTTGGCCCCACTGGCCCTGCTGCATCGTTCCCCCGAGCAGACGATGCTCTTTCCAGTCTCCGGCCGATGTTGTACTCGTCTCGGCAGAGTCGGCAGTGATATAACGAGGAGGCCACTGCGATGGCGAACGCTGATGTCGGAGATCAATTATTCGCCAGCCATAGCCGCCGTGACCCGGTCGACTAGTTCTCGTCGTGTACAGGCGGCGTCGATTATCACTTTATCTTTATATAAAAAAAATGGATGTTGCTATATCTGTCTATCTAAGATTAATACACTTCGATACCGTTTGACCGATGACAGTTGCCAGATATATTTTTTGCATTTTTTTTATGCTATCCGCTTTGTTGTAACTTACCAGTAGGCGGTACTGCAGCACATCAACTGCGATCGCCATGAACCCATGATATCGCCATGAAATTGCCAGAACTGAAATAACCATTACAGTTCTGGCAATTTTACACACGTAACCAAAATTTACGGCTTTTTCCTGCGTCTATGGTAGCGAACTAAAAAGCTGACAACACGTGCACTGAGACGCCAAAAAGTCGCACGCGGAGGGCAGGGTAGCTAATGTAGTATTTTAAATACTATAATGGTATTTTTGTAATAGTAGGATTTTATGTTATATATTCGAAAACAGTGTTGTTAATGTTGTGCATTTTTATAGCCCCAAAATTACGAAAGATAAATTTAATATTATTATTAGTTAGGAAGTTATCTAATTTATTTAACATTATTATATCGTAATCTAAACTTCTTATTATGTAATTAAAAATAGCTCAATATTATTACAGTTTCATAACTAATAAATATCTAATATTCTAATATTATTAGACAAAACACCCTACTACAATATCGACTTATATATTTTGTTCGCAATATGACAGCAAAAATATAATATATAGACTGAAACAGTGTAACGAAAATCACTTTTCTGTGCATTGGACACATGCTTTGTAGGGATTTTGTCAGTTATCATAATCATTCCGTTGGTGTTGTGTTAGGAAATACCATTTTTCTCACTCATGATTTCCCTAAGTTCATCTTATTTGACAGCTGTCAGTCAGATGTCAATAACATAACAGTGTTGCAATGTTGACAAATATAATCAATCCCTAAGTCATTCGTAAATTATACATAATTAATAACACAAAGAATAACACATAATAATCTTACTTTGTTTTTATGGAATAAATTACATAATTTACTTTCTCCCTCAAAATACTTTAAAATGTTTTTGTATTTGAAGGGCCATTTACCCCCATCCCTTGTACTTTATTCGAAGATAGCCACGGTCAATTTTTATCGAAGAAGAGCCGAACGAAAGTGTTTTAAAAAGGCCCCAGTTATGAACGTTTGACGACCAGTTATTTAAAAAATATGTAGTTTAGTGAATTCCTCATTTTATGGTAAGTTTGACTTTAATAATCAATGACAGTTCGATCGACATGATTTATCACGATGTCCTTGTTCTCTTTATAGACTATCTCCGAAACGTTGCTTACTGTTAATTAATTAATAACCTCGTGTAATCGAGAGGAAAGCCGCCGCACATGTTTTGGAACGTCGCAATCAATCTTTAATCAACGCAAATGCATCGATGTAATGTGATGGATGTTTCTTTTTGGCATGTGTCTGAACGAGCTGGATTGTAACCGTGTCGTCGTGGAAGGAGCCTGAAATTGGGAATAAACATCTCTACTCAGCTTTGTGCGTTTTTTGTTATTATTTTGTAGTGGTGGAATCGTCTTTTGGGCAAAAAGCGTTAAAAATCTTTGAGAACTTTACCCCCTCAGTAAAATTGGTGATTATTTTTTCTTTCTTTCACTTTCTAAATTTAACTTTCATTTTTTCTGTGTTTGAACAAAAAAAAGACCCAGTGGCGCTCATTTTGGAATCTTTAAAAATAATTTACCTACCTTTTTTTTGTATACTACCTTTGTTTAAAATCATTTTTCTTTTTTGTTCGATCTTGTTATAACAGGTTTCAAAACTGTTGCGTATAACTCGCCTCAAATTGATTTTAACGCGGGCGACTGTCAAAATTTAAACACGGAATACCGTTTCAGTGAGTTCGTAGTGAATTTACGCAAAAAGCTTTAAACTTTGACGTAACAAAATCTGGCAGAGAATCACAATACGAAATTGGGAATTATTGCAGAATAGGAACCTTTCTCAGAAATTGAAAAAATAAAGAAATACTACTAGATTCGATCATTGTAATGCTAAATGTGAAAGAAAAAAGCTTCGGACGCTTAAAATTTCAAAACCAAATTAATATATTAAAAAAAAAAAATACTCAGTTTTTAAGGTGGTTTAAAAAAACTAATCTAACCTACCGCCAAATAGGTGTTTATGTATTATTTAAAATAAAAAAAAACCTCACCTACCAAAATGTAAATCGCTTATTTATTGAGACCGAATAAATATTATTACAGATTTGAAATCAGCGTGGTGAGTATAGTCTGGTGACATTAAAAAATCAACAATCTAGAAGAGGTTCGTATACTGCAATAATACCCGAAATTGAATGGGGCTCCTTATAATTCACCTTACTCGCCAGTTTTGGTACATATTTTCTCATTTTTCCGTATTTTAATATTTTTGACAAAGAAAAAAATATATTTGTCAATTTCTTTCCACGAGAGTTCTACGCAGAAGCATAATTAACTTTCATTAAATTAGCTAAACTTCATACAGATACTCGTAATTGGGGTCAATATTTTGAATGAATAATTATACATTTTTCATAGTAATTTTTTGGTCTTTTATTTTCTTGTATAAGTAGAACGGCAACTTCAGGACTTAATTATATATATGTCGATTTATTTGGTATTAACCCAGTTGTTACTGAAACTTTCTTTTATGTCGTATCACAGTAGTATTTTAATATTATTACCTTGATGCATAAAGTAAACATGGAAAAATACCACGGAGCAGCTGCTCCGTGAAAAATACCAAAAAAAAACTGACATTTCAGGAAAGCTCGGAAAATGCAGATCGTTTTAAGGATCAGTTGTAATAGGCAGGTAGGTTAACGCTCATATAACCACTACTTTATCGATTGTATCCTATTTTAAATTAAAGAAACACGGCTTTCTATATAATCTATATAATCTATATCTATCTAGATCATAAATTTATTAAAAACGTGCTTAAAATAAATTTCAATCACAAGCTTATTTGTAAACACTACCGTTTTAAAGACATAGTATAAGTTAATTACGTTAATACGAATTAAAATAGAAAAGCACTTCAAAATTATGATCATAAGATAATTATCTATGCACCGAAACACTGTCAAATGATCACTGCGGCGATTGGTAAACAATAAGCAAAAGTTATCTGCTCGTTAATATTTTTAAATTGAGGGTATTCCCCATACTTTTTTTGATCTTTATAAAGATCGGTCGTTGTAAATGGGTTAATAATGATAAAATATAGACGCTAAACTCGACCATCTTTTATCCGCGAACTGTACTTTAAACGGTGGTCGTTGTGTTATAACAGCCGCTATCGGTTCCTGCTCATATTCTTACTGAAAGTTGTATTCCATTGGTCCTCTGATTGGTAGTGTTGGGCTAGTTGGTTATCTTTAAAGGTGACTTCCGGCGGTAAGTAATGTTCTTTTCTAAAAGCGATTTTTTTATAAATCTCTTCATTTTAAGAATATCTTTTTTCTTTTTCATTTCTCCTGTTTATTCATTCGACTGACTTGGAATATTTTCATCATAGTACAGATTGGCCTTTATACGAGTATATGTATTTATCACTTAGGACATGGTTTTTTTATTACATTTTAATAAATGTGAGCTTTACTTTGTGAGGTTTATCCTGTTTTTACGTCATTGTACATATATTTTGACAGGTGCGCCGGGACAAAATACTAAACATCTAAGTGCGCCGCGCCGTGGACTGATGAAGTTTGGGAACCTGGCACTCCCTTGTGCAGCTGGCAGTAGTGTTGTGTGTAAGTGCAGCTGTTGTATACCACTAATCATGTAAATATACAATTAAAAAAATATTTCTAACAAAACACTGCATTTTTTTCCATTGGAACATTACAAAACATTACAAAACATTCTTAAACCATCCAGGTTATCAAGACAGCTATCTCACGGTTGCCACCATTGTAACTCTTTGGGGGTCCAAGACAGCGGTTTGTTCAAAATAATTTCAATTGTGGAATTTTAATTATAATATCGTATTCTTGATAATTTTTAATTAGTTTCATGTATTTTTTAAAATATTATCAGTTTTATTTAATTAAAGCAGTCATCGAATAGATCTATATGAACCTACCTCATACGATCCAGTTAGATTAGGTTTTGTTATGTCATATCTATAATTAAGATTTTTATAACAATAAGGATTTTTATAACAATAACTTAATATTATTAACGGAGTACAACCAATGCGACTACAAATGCGTATGCACAATACTGCTGTCAGCCACATAAGACAGCCGGCCTTCTATCTACCTAGCCAGTCTATTACGTTTAGGTATGATCTTATTATATTTTGTCAATTGTCTTGTTTAGTTTGATATACAGAAACCCCAATTTTTAAAAAAACGTTTTTGGTTCACCCTGCATACCAACTAATGTTGATGATGATTTTCTCGTTTATCCCAAAAAACCTTCGACGTTTGACATGCGACGCAAGATCAAAGGAGAACCATTGGTTTCATTCTTGATACCGGCGTGCATTAAAAATAATGGCGTCGTCGGTAGAAGCTTGCTATAGGTTGTGCCTGCAACAACTTACCTCTGTAGCCGTACCCATAGTCACGTCGACTTCTGCCTCTCTACTAGTATATTATGGAAATTATCCGTTATTCGACGCACGTCGCGTTCACTTTCTTTACGCAGAAGAGATAATAATATAAAAGGAGCACGTTGGATAATTATTCGTAAAATCAGCCGATTATCAAACATGGGCGACTAAATTGCAGTGTACACGGAAATGGCAGCCACGTCTGCCATTTAGCATAAGGAATTGCGCTCTCTTGAACTTTGTTGTGTCGCGGATAGAAAGACTAATTATATCCCATATGAACACACGCAGTGAGGAAACCTCGCTGTCAAAGTATGGGAATTAGCCTTCAACACGTATTAAACATGTACTTATTAAAAAGAATAAAATCCACGACTGCCTTTACAGAAAGAGATCTATTGTATTTATAATTATTTTTATTACGTTTTTTTATGAAATATTTATGGTTTATGTATTTACCAATATAGAAACATGTATAATGTCCCCAATCAGACCTTTCATTTGACAATAAACACGATGCATTTTTGATAATTTATTGAAATGTGGCCATTTGTACAGTTAAGGTACCCTATGATACTCGGAATGACCTAACGATTCTAACAATATCATACACTTCTAAATTAATAAAATAACCGTTCTAACAATACGGCATACTTCTAAATCGGTTCAACCGTTTAGAAGTTATAATGTCATAAATAAACGGAAAACATAGGTACATAGATGAATCCTGAACACATTACTCTCCTTTTTTGTTGGGCATTCGTTTAAAAAACACCATTTACAATATCGCGATTTAAAATTAATTATCCTACAGCAAATAAACTTAGAAGCAAAATTATAAATAATTAGTCACTTTTATTCCATCATGCAAAGGTACACTCGTGAAACAGATACCTATAATAATATATGAAATCGTAAGAGACCATTACAACTGCAAGTCGTCATTAAAAAATCCTGTTCATGCACAAAAGTGCCAAAAATAAATCATACAGTACACAATCTTTTTAATCAATTCATAAACCAAACTACACCGTATCCATCGGCGAGGCCGTGGCGGCCGTGGCGGCCAAAAGCTATATGAAGCATAATTTTGTGGCCTGGTTGTGAGAACACGAAAAGAATTTTTAATACAATTATGCCGGATTTTAAAACCCGGTCCATAAGCAATCATTTCGCCAAAACGAAATTGGTAAATTATTTCCATATTAATTGTAAATTATCTTTATTCTGTTACTGTTTTCCAAAAAAATAAAAACGAGCGAGATTTGTCTTCAGTTTTTGAAAAACCTAGAGATGATTCGCAATATTAAAAAATACCATTTACACCAGCGTATGGTCTATTTGCATAGTACCAAGACAGTTTTTGGAACTTCCATACAAAAAATATAAGAAAAAATGTTTGAAATTACGTAATTTCCAGAAATGTTATGGCCAAACATTATTTTTTTTCTATTTATTAAAGATACTTTAGAGTGATATAAAAAATAACACAGTGATCTAAGTTATGTTACTATTGTATTTCTTTTTTACTTTATAAAAAACTATTCATTTGATAATTTATTATATTATAATTGAAAAGCCAAATCGACTATATTAGACGACGCGCGAAGCCGAAATCGTCATTCGTAATTGGCCACTGCCAACGGTGGGACGTATTCCCTTGTCTCCGCGGTATACCTATACATCTTTATGTATACATCGAAAGCGCGCAAGCGCGTGTCATTGCAAAAAATACCTAAATTTTTAGTCGCGTCAATTCAGAAGTGAGCTTTAAGTCAATGCGTTTCCGCGATATACTGACATAAATTTCTACACAAAGCTAATTTGTGACTATCTCGCGCATGCGACTACACCAGCGCGATGACTTTAGAGGCAAACCGCATCCTTCGCGACAAACACGTACAATCAGGATCTATCCGTTGTAGGCTGAAAACCATTACTGACGCATTATTAGTCTCATAGATATGAGCGATTCAATTCTGATGGTATTTTACCACACATGAAAGTTCGACCAGCCACGTAGTCACGTGAAAAATCTGAGACTTCAAGGCTCTGTATAATTTATTTTACTAAGCCCCCTCTGCCTAAGCGCTGCCTACGAGTGCCTTAATAGTGTATCATATGACCCTCTCGACGACCTAATGTGCGTCAAAAGTGACAGGCATTGAGAGTGACTTTCGTAATACAAATTAACTTGTGATGGAGTGCTGCCATATTCGACCACGTGTTCAAAGTGTAAATAAATTATACTCCTGGATCACCACACGTGGATGGACCTCGTGGATGCCGCGAAAATAGGCCACCTGGCTTTTACGCGAAAAGCCGCTTGTCTAGGCATCTAGGTCAAACGTAAACTGGATAAAGCGACCACAGAACTACACGACGCTATCTAGCTACACAGGACAGAGGATTGGAAAGCCTTTCTGGACTTGATAACGGAAGATATGCCCTTGGTCTCAAATTAAATCGCATTTATTATATTCAAAAACATTTACATAGTTGTTCAGACACTTTATATAGCCGCTTAATGTTAAAATAACTTAAAAATATATACTAAATATTTCATTAGAGACTCACCACACAATTGAGTTTTATTAGATATTTATAACTACAGTTAGTCATGAAATTATAATATTAAAATTAAATGGTCCTATAAATAAGAAATATAATTGATTATGGGAGACAATTAGAAATAATAGTAATAATATAATAATCAATAAAATGGTATAAATGTCAAGTTAAATAAATAAAATCGAGATGGAAATTGTCAGTCATCTAATTATAATTCGTTAATATTATATAATTCTCTCGCAATAAGGTAGCCTTTTAATTTCGATTTAAATTGGGCTATTTTTCCGTTTCTACATATAATTTTAATATTCTCAAGCAGTTTATTGTAACACGCCATTCCAACGTAATTTTGATCCCTTTTAAATAATTCCAGAGATGGACGGGGTAATGCTAAATTGTGCCTACATCTGGTGAAATGCGAGTGAATTTCTTTTTGGGTCTTCATCTTTCCTATGTTTTTTAATATTGACTTTATGCATTCAAATATGTATAGTGATGGTAGTGTTAGAATACTGAGATTTTTGAAGTCACCACGACATGATTCATTATGGTTAAGGTTTATCAATTGAACGAGTCTACCGATTGAAAGAGTAGTGGGTCGGTAATTCGGAGCCCGTTCGTCCTCTATACAACGAGAGTATTTCGAGAACCTCTGTTCGACACCTGTACACTGAGACAAATGTTGGATTTCTTCTTACATTACCATTTTGTTATTACGGTTTTATACAGAATAATGATATTTCGATCGTAATTTTGTTGAATTACAAGGAATTTTGTTGAAACTCCATTACTCGATTATATGTATCAACATTTTCCTTACTGTCAATACGGAAAAAACAGTATTTATGTGTCCGTCTATAACCGTACGTATACTACTACATGCTGTCATGTTAGAAGCGAGATCACAAGGTCGTGACGGAATGAAATAACATTATGTTTTAACATTACGACACGGTAACTACCGTCACACCAACACCGTTGCGCGTCATCTTAATTCATTCGTATGGACCACATCCCGCGTTATATATCCTTGTTGAAACATGCTTATTTCCATGTATTATATCGTTATATTTTTCTCCGTGTACAGCAACTTTGCCGAGTCGGAATTCGACACGGGAAGTGAGGAACCAAAATCAAGTAGCGAGCCCACAAACGAAACCAACCTCCCGAGTCTGATCGTCTCTCAAATCTCTCAGCTCCCGACAAAATAAATACACATATAGGGGACTACTAAGGGGATTCCTGGCTGTCATTAGGATGCTGACACCATGCTGAACCTGTATACTGG